>JAJOZX010001098.1:542500-685000 GCA_023014485.1 Bathynomus jamesi | reverse complement strand
ATGGTTGAGAACTTCATATTAAGTTCTTGAAGGCATTTTCTAGTCTGTACAGCGGTATGAGGGCGCGGGTACTAGGGCAATTGCGTCCCGGACAAATGCGTCCCTGGACAAATGCGTCCCTGGACAATTGCGTCCCTGGACAATTGCGTCCCGGACAATTGCGCACTTATCCAACTACTATATGAAGTTTATTTATTAGAGAAGTGAATAGAAAGTTAGTATCGGAATTCAAATATACTTTTCATTTAACTATTAAACTTGTTATATGTTCATAAGGTCTGTTCGAAACTGTTCTCTAAAACTTTATCCATCATCAGCAACATCATTCTCAAATTTTATGGGTTACGTCCACTTAACATAAAGTTAGTTTCGTTAGTTTAACGAAAATATCACAACTTAACCTAACCAATCGTTCAAGGGCATACATTTGACCTAATTGGGCATTCAATTAATCTAACCGGGCATTATATCCCATATAAAATTACAACAACAAACATACTCGTCCCTCGTCATTGGCGTCCCTGGACAATTGCGTAGGTGAAGTCACAATGAACTTTCTATTCACTTCTCTAATAAATAAACTTCATATAGTAGTTGGGGAAGTGCGCAATTGTCCGGGACGCAATTGTCCGGGACGCAATTGTCCAGGACGAAATAAAACCGGACGCAATTGTCCATGGGCGCCAATGACCGGGACGCATTTGTCCGGGACGCACTTGACCAGGACGCAATTGTCCTGCCACCGAGGGCGCGCATTGTCGTGTAACAGAATAACACCTTCCGACAATATCCCTCTCCGTTTTGTGCGAATGCTTGCTTAACTAATTCCAAAGCATGTCAGAATACGATGCATTGTTACTGTAGTTCCACGCTCTAGATAATGTCCAAGGATAGGGCCTCGTTTATCCCAAAACAGTGTTAGCATAACTTTACCTGCTCACGAATACGCTTGAACTTCCTTGCAACGGGAGATATTGGATACTTCCATTGCATGCTCTGTCGTTTGCTTTCTGGTTCATAGTGATGGATCCAGGTTTCATCTGCAGTGATAATACGCTCCAAAAACGTTTTCACTTTCATTATGATACCGCGCCAAAAGACGAGAGCAGACGTCCATACGATTACGTTTGTACTCTTCTGTCAACTGTTTGGCACCCATCTTGCAACAAACCTTGTAAAGCCAAGAATGTCATGAACTATCGAATAGGCTGACCCTTGACTGATGTCTAATGAAGATACATTTTCTTTTATTGTTAATCTTCTCTCATCGAAAATCATGGCTCTGGCTTCTTTCTGCTTGTCACCACTGGTTGATGTTGACGGTCGTCCTGAGCGCTGAGCATCTGTCGCACATGTCCGACCTTCCTTGAACATTTGAATCCATTCGTACACACTTCGCCGTGGTAACGCATTATTCCCATACTGAGCACATATAAACGCGTGTGAATTTCGGCTCCTTTCACACCTTGTGCCCACAGAAAACGAACCACGAATCTCTGTTCTTCCAGAGTACAAATTGAAAGCGGCGCAGCCATGCTCACTACTCGTACGATATGTGACAGCTACGAGTAGCCTAAATAAGCCTATACTGTTGCTAGCCTAAATAAGCCTATAGATCTCAGTTTGGCTCGTTATTACGAGTATATATTATATATAATATATTACCACTAAAGTAAAAAGTGCGGCTACTTATTGAAGTACCCTCGTGTGTGTGTGTGTGTATATGCCTTTTGCGAACTATTTTTTGAAGTGTATATATTAGGATTGTTAGTACCGTCGTCTATCAACATGATGGTGCTCCTTGTCACTATGCCAAAATTGTTCAGGATTATCTAAATGGACGTTTTCCAAATCGCTGGATCGGACGCGGAAGCAACAGACCTTGTGTTGCGAGATGACCAGATTTAACCCCTTAGATTTCTTTGCATGGGGCTTTATCGAGTCGCACCGTCTATCAGACGAAGATTACGAGTCTTGAAAATTTAAGTACTCTACGTATATGATAGTACGTGGATACTATTTTGCTATCTAACTTCTGAATAATCATGGATAATGATTGTGCACTATCGAACCTTATATTCTCTCTTTTGTAACTGTTAGAAAATCTAGAAGAGGAAGAACCATTGTTGTCCCAAGACGATACGATGACTAAGCTGATTGATGCAGCATTGCTTGTATATATATTAAGTTAAGGTGTATATATATATCCATCTCATAATTGTAAGGTTAGTGAAAAATTAAATTAATTTAGAGCTAGCATTTTTGAGCTCTTGTGGCATCATTGTTTGGTCACACTGTTGGCATCATTTTGAGACGCTGCGCGTCTTTCTACTCGTTTGTGGAAGGTCCGTACTAAAGGTTGGTTTGATAGAGAGCTCTCTTGCAATCAGTTTGGTTGTTTAGATACATGATTGTTGCATCGTGCAATAGTCCAGGTTGCGTTGTTGTTGCAAGGTTCAGAAAGAAGACCACAAATAGTACCCTTTTGTTTACCTTTTAAGTTCATGTAATTTAAGGTCTAAGGTAGGCCGCATCGAGTCAGCAACCCTGAGGTTACCCTGAGGTAGGACCTAATAGGATCTCAAATCCGTAAGTTTAATTTAGCTTAACTTGGGCTTTAGGTAGAACTTGCCCTTTAGAATTTGGCCGTTCACGGCTCAGCTGGGATTTCGAACCCGACAAATAATAAATAACATGGTCCTTCAGAACCGGATTTCTACCCCAAGACTGAGTCAGTGACCATTTTTCGGCAAAGTTCTGATTGTGCAAATTGTATCCAAGTTAGGCCTAGACGGGTTGAGTATTATTGAGTTAAGGTCCCAGGGTAAAAAGTTTGGTCGCCAATTGCGAAACTTGGCCAGTCGTCTGTCGTTTTTTGGCCTACGTTTTTTCGGTTTGGTTAATTTTGGGTTATTATTGAGTTAAGGTCCCAGGGTAAAAGTTTGGTCGCCCAATTGCGAAACTTGGCCCAGTCGTCTGTCGTTTTTGGCCTACTTTTTTTCCGGTTTGGTTAAATTGGGTTATTATTGAATTAAGGTCCCAGGGTAAAGTTTGGTCGCCCAATTGCGAAACTTGGCCAGTCGTCGGTCGTTTTTTGGCCTATATTTTTTCTGGTTGGTTAATTTTGGGTCATTATTGAATTAAGGTCCTGGGGTGGAAAATTTGGTATTCCATACTGGTGTTTGGTTAGTACCCCACTCAGCAATTCAGTTTATTTGAAAGTAAAATTTGCGTTTGATCAGTTTGGTTAAGTATTTCTGCCAATTCAGCTCATTTGTATTGAGCCCAAGGGTTTGTTACATTGAAGATGAGTGCATCTGAATTGAACAAATTCTATAAAAAGGAGAAGTGCCTACAAAGGTCTAATTACAAAGGTCATTGCCACTATAGATTCTGCCATAGAGCAAGAGGATTTACGCTTAGTGACTGCGAAGCTTGCCATATTAGAAACTAAAAAGGTTGCTCTAAGTGAGGTAAATGTTAAAATTGAGGCTCTTATAGAAGAGGATGAAATAGAAAATAACATAATTTACTTTGAAGAGATTATTGATGATATGACTAACGTAGGCCTCCGAGCAAAAGAGTTAGCAGCTCAGTACAGTTAGAGACCAGGTCTAATACTGAAACACAAACACTCAACAAATGATGCTTGTGAAGTTAAGGTTAACAGATCTGTAGTTCAATTACCGAGGCTTGTACTCAAAACATTTTCTGGGAGTATTCAGGAATGGCAAGGATGGGCAGACAGTTTTCAATCAGCAGTTCATTCTAGTCAAGTGTTAAGTGCCGTGGAGAAGTTTAATTATTTGCGGTCCTCTTGGAAGGGGAGGCAGCAAAGACTATAGCAGGATTAGCATTAACAGAGGCTAATTATAATGTGGCTTGGGATATATTAAAGAAACGGTTTGGTAAGCCAGAGATCTTAATTAAAAGCCACCTCCGTGCACTTTTAACTATACCTCCTGTTAATAATCCTAATAGTGTCAAGGAGTTACGGCAGTTATATGATGAATTTGAAATTAGAACTAGGTCTCTGGACAACTTGGGTGTAGGAATGGAAAAGTATGGTATAATGTTGGTTCCTACACTGGATCTAAATTGCCTAGCTCAATTTTGCTTGAATTAAGTAGGGGACACTCTGCAGAACATGTGTACATCCCCCTTCAGCAGATGTTAAGTCTTTTAGGCACAGAATTAGCAAGACGAGAGGGAGTTGAGTTTGCACAGTGGGATGGTAACAAGAGGACAAATGCAGGCACAGCACCAAAGTTTCCACAAAAAGGAATAGCCCAGGTACAGTGTCAGCTCTACATGCCTCCTCTGAGAATAAATTAAAGGGAATCAAGGAATGTATATTTGCGAAGGCAACCACAAGTCATATAAATGTGAGTGGCTGAGGCCTTACCCTTTGAGGAGAGAAAGGACAGGGTAACTAAGTCCACAGCATGTTTTAAATGTTTTTTGAAAGGTCATAGAGCAGAGGTTTTGTAAGTTTAAAATTTTGTGCAAAAAATGTCATGGTAGGCATCAGCCATATTGTGTGAAAACACTCTTAGTAGGCCTACCCCAGAAGTAGAGACATCAGTGGCACATGCCACTGCTATGCAAGGGAGTAAAAGTAAAGGGGGATTATTGCAAACAACTGCAGCCTTATTAATTGGGAATGAGGGAGAAGCTACTGTAAGAGTGTTGTTTGATAGTGGTAGCCAGTGTAGTTTTATTAAGACCAGAATTTCCAGAAAATTGAAGTTTAAAGAACTTAAGAGGGAAAATTTAAGAATTTCTGGGTTTGGGGGTTCCGTTCAAAACCGAACCAAATTTAAGAAGGTAGAAGTTCTGGTTAAAGGGTTGTTACCGCAAAGTGCCACTATCAAGGTCCAAGCTGTAGAGATTGAGGAACTTTGTGCTCCAGTCACTACTTGTTTAGATATGGCATGTGTCCAAGAATTGCAAGTTAAAGGAATTAATTTGGGCAATAATAAGTTTGAGGGAACAGAAGATATTAGTCTTTTGATTGGAGCTGACTATTATTGGGACTTCATCACTGGTAATATTGTCCGTACATCTCAAGGCCCAGTAGCTATTGAAAGTAAGCTAGGCTGGATGCTACATGGTAGTTATTGCAATGAAATGGAAGTTAAGGCTCTCTTTGTTAAGATTGAGGAGAACAGCCATGGTCTGGAAAGGCATTTGAAAGCATTTTGGGAACTTGAATCTATTGGTATAAAGGACAACCAGGCAAGTACAGTGAACAATGATGTTTTAGAGCACTTTGAAAAAGGGATTGGTTTAGAGATGGTTGCTATGAAGTTGGCCTACCATGGAAGGATTCTTGCAAACCCGGTTCAAACCTTCAGCTAGCTAATCGGAGGTTGGAGACTTCATTGTACAGGCTAAGAAAAAATGAGGAGTTGTTAATTGAATACGATGAGGCCATCCTAAGTTATGTAAGGGAGGGCTATGCTGAAAGGGTGCAAGGTGAGCTGGGAGCCAGGAGGCACATTATCTGCCACACATGCAGTGGTACGGCGAGACAAAACTACCACCAAACTGAGGGTAGTTTTGATGGCTCAGCCAAGGACAAAGGTGGTGTGTCCTTGAATGACTGTTTGGATGCTGGGCCAAATTTAAATGCAGATTTTTTTCCTTGTTACTGAGATTCAGGTTTGGTAGAGTAGCATTGACTGCAGATGTGAAGCAAGCTTTTTTGCGGATAAAGTTAAAACCAGAGGACAGAGATGCAGTAAGGTATCTGTGGGTGGATACGAAAGACTTGTTGGAAAATGAACCTAAGGTTCAAGCATATAGAATGAAGTCAGTGTTGTTTGGCCTCAGCTCTAGTCCATTTCTGTTGGCAGCTACTATGCAGTACCATTTTAAGAAATATTCTGAAGTCTATCCTAACACTATTGAACACATAAGGAAAAATTTTTATGTTGATGATTTGCTATGTTCCGTGGATAATACAGAAATGGCTAAACAGATATTCATGGAGGCTAGAGCTATAATGAGGGAGGCTGGCATGGAGCTCAGAAAATGGCAGACCAATCATTCGCAATTACAAGAGTTTATGAGTCATCCCTCTGCAGTACCTGATGCAGCAGAAAGTATTGAGGATTCTGGTATTAAGGAGTTGTGGGCAATAGACGCAAAGGTGCTAGGCATCGTTTGGCAGCAAGATGATGATTTGTTTACCTTCAATGGGAAATCTTTAGTAGAGCTGGCTGAGAATGAGACAAGGTGGACAAAACGTACAGCTCTTAGTTTGGCTTCGAAGGTCTTTGATCCTCTTGGATTCCTGGCTCCATTGTGATAAAGTCAAAAATTTGGTTTCAGAGCCTCTGGGAAATTGGACTTGGTTGGGACCAAGAGTTACCTGATCATATGGTGGTAAGGTGGAAATATTGGTTCAAAGAATTGGCACATCTTGGAGACATTGAAATCCCAAGATGGTACTTTGGAGAGTTGAACAATAGTCCAGACAATTTGGAGCTGCACATCTTTTGTGATGCAAGTGAGGAAGCCTATGCAACTTGTATTTATATAAAAGGCGCATTGCAAGAAGAAGTAAGTTGCAGGTTGGTTGCTGCAAAGAGTAGAGTAGCACCTTTGAAAAGGCTTTCTGTTCCAAGGTTGGAATTGATGGGTGCCGTTATTGCTAGTCGGCTTGCAATTACAGTGCGAAAGTCTTTGGCCCTCTATGAAATTCCAAGCTATTATTGGACAGACTCCACTATAGTTTGGCACTGGTTAAGAAGTCAGGCAAGGAAATGGAAACCATTTGTTGCCAATAGGGTGGAGGAAATTCAAGCGCACACAGATCCCAAGCAATGGAAGCATTGTCCAGGCATCCAAAACCCCGCTGATTTACCAACACGAGGAATTTCGGTGAAAGATCTTTCACAATCAAGTTTGTGGTGGAATGGGCCAGAGTGGCTAAAACTTGGAAGTGAAAACTGGCCTTCTAATCAGCCTATTGTAGGAGAATGCCAGGCTGAAGAAGCATGGGTGAGTGAGGTGAGAAAATGCGCTGTGAACAGTTGTCAAGTTATGCAGCAGGACCCCATATTGAGGCTTGAGGACATTAGCAGTCTGAAAAGATTGTTAAGAGTGACAGCATGGATATATAGATTTACCAACAACATTAAGGGAGAAACAAGAAGGGAAGGAATTCTGAACAGTAATGAGATTCGGCAAGCCAGGAAATACTGGGTGGTATATGCGCAGAAGGAAAAATTTGGTGAAGAGCGGGAATTGCTCACCAGCCATCCATTACAGGTTCTACCAACACATTCTGCGCTCAAGGGTTTGGATGTGTTTTTGGATCAGGATTTATTGAGAGTAGGAGGTAGACTACAGTTTTCTGGGCTTCCAGAGGAGAAAAGACATCCAATTTTGCTACCTTCTGGGGGGCACTTTGTGGACCTTTTGATCCTGGATACTCATCATAAGCTGTTACATGCTGGAGTTAGAGAAGTGATAATAGAGATTAGACAACAATTTTGGATTCTCAAAATTAGACAAGTAGTGAAAAAGGTCTTGCATAAATGTGTGGTTTGCAAGCGTTGGAGTGCAAAGCCTTATTATGAAAGGTGGCTCCACTTCCAAGAGAACGGTGTGTCTATACTGCCCCATTTGATGTAGTGGGAGTAGACTTTGCAGGGCCAGTCTATGTGTATGAGCGAGGGGAGTCTAACAAAGGTTATATATGTCTTTTCACCTGTGCTACCACCAGAGCAATCCATTTGGAGTTGGTAAGCAACTTAAGTAGTGATGTATTTCTTTTGGCCTTTAAAAGGTTTGTGAACAGAAGGGGTTTCCCAAATAAAATCATATCGGATAATGCAAAAACCTTCAAAAAGGCTGCAAAGGAACTCCAAGAAATTTGGTCCTTGCTAAAAGAGGAAGGATTCCAATCCTACTTTTCACACCAAGGGGTACAGTGGGAGTTTATTGTTGAGAGAGCACCATGGTGGGGAGGATTTTGGGAAAGGCTTGTGAGAAGTGTAAAGTGTCCATTAAAGAAACTTTTAGCTAATGCTCATTTGAGCAAAGAAGAATTCTCTACTGTTTTATGTGAAGTAGAAGCAATGGTGAACAGTAGGCCTATCACTTTTGTTTACAACAGTAGGCAGGATGCAGAGCCATTGACACCAAATCATTTTCTTTGTGGTAAACGATTAACATCAAACCCCAGTGTGCCAGAAGACTTGCAGCCCATCCAGAGCACTCAAGGAGAGTTAACCAGACGGTTCAGGTACCTTGAAGAGCTACAAGATCAGTTATGGAAGAGGTGGCAGATGGAATACTTGCCAGAACTCAATTATTACCCATCAGGCAAGGTAAAGGGCTCCAATGCAAATTGTATCAAGGTGGGAGAAGTGGTAATGATTGGGGATGAAAGACCAAGGCAATGCTGGAAGCTTGGCATAATTGAAGAGTTGTTTGTTGGCAAAGACAATTTAGTTAGGTCTGCACTGGTAAAGACTTCAGGAGGAAAGTTAAAGAGACCTATACAAAAACTCTATGCTTTAGAAATCAGCAAAAACACAGATAGTCAAGATGAAACATTTGAGTTACAGCCTCATGAAGAATGCTTGGCTAACCTTGCAGAAGGTAATGACAACAATGCCTCTTCGGTGGGGAGTGTTAGAAAATCTAGAAGAGGAAGAACCATTGTTGTCCCAAGGCGATACGATGACTAAGCTGATTGATGCAGCATTGCTTGTATATATATTAAGTTAAGGTGTGTATATATATCCATCTCATAATTGTAAGGTTAGTGAAAAATTAAATTAATTTAGAGCTAGCATTTTTGAGCTCTTGTGGCATCATTGTTTGGTCACACTGTTGGCATCATTTTGAGACGCTGCGCGTCTTTCTACTCGTTTGTGGAAGGTCGTACGTAAAGGTGTGGTTTGATAGAGAGCTCTCTTGCAATTCAGTTTGGTTGTTTAGATACATGATTGTTGCATCGTGCAATAGTCCAGGTTGCGTGTTGTTGCAAGGTTCAGAAAGAAGACCACAAATAGTACCCTTTTGTTTACCTTTTAAGTTCATGTAATTTAAGGTCTAAGGTAGGCCGCATCGAGTCAGCAACCCTGAGGTTACCCTGAGGTAGGACCTAATAGGATCTCAAATCCGTAAGTTTTAATTTAGCTTAACTTGGGCTTTAGGTAGAACTTGCCCTTTAGAATTTGGCCGTTCACGGCTCAGCTGGGATTTCGAACCCGACAAATAAATAAAATAACAGTAACTGTTACAGTTTTGCCAGTATCTCTCTATCTCTGGCGAGGCTCTAACTCTGCGAGGCGGTCTTTGGAAAAGCCACGAGATTAAGGATTATTATTATTACTACTATGGGATACATTTAAAATAGTATTTCAGTTAGCGTCCTGTATGCCTATGCTTTAGATGAGTCAACCACGCATTATGACGTCATCGCCTCACTCCTTATAAGGAAGTGAGGCAGCAAGGCACTATCGGCTAGGTAATACTATAGCCGATGTGCCTCCCAATTGGAAACATTTGCTTCTGTTCTAAAAATAGAATATGACTCATCACTGAGAAACAATTTGTGGATCTATTTATAGATTCTGTTACGTCAATTAAGACTAGAATACTATCCCCTTAGAACCAACATGATGGTGCTCCTTGTCACTATGCCAAAATTGTTCAGGATTATCTAAATGGACGTTTTCCAAATCGCTGGATCGGACGCGGAAGCAACAGACCTTGTGTTGCGAGATGACCAGATTTAACCCCTTTAGATTTCTTTGCATGGGGCTTTACCTAGTCGCACGTCTATCAGACGAAGATTACGAGTCTTGAAAACTTACGTACACGTATACGAACTGCTGCAGATAACATAACCCCGCAAATGCTCCAGAATGTGTTTGGAAATGCTGCGGAACGATTTGAGCTGTGCAGGGATACTGATGGGCGTCACGTCGAATCCTACTCTTAATTATTTAATAAATGTTACCACTTTATCATTTTATGATTGAATTCCATATAATTTCCAAGTGCTTCACAAAAATAGATCCTGACTTTATGTACACCCTGTATATGATGCAAACCCACAAAGAAAAAAAAAATATTCCAAGGCTTTCGTGTATTCAGAAATAAACCTCGTCAGGGAATGAAGGAAGCAGGCGAGATGACGAAAATATATACCTATTCTCTCGTCCTTTTTTGTCAGACAGTTTAAGATAAAAGAAAGACAAGATTCCATAAATAACGCTATTTGTTTATTATCAGTATCAAATGCCTGGCACTCTCGCTTTTTATTTGCTTGAAACTCCTCGATCCGTTAAAGGAGGGGATCTCTACAAGGGAGGCAGCACTTGATGTGAAGGGAGAAGGCAGACCTCTCTCCTGTTCCCTCACGGAGACTCCTGGAGATGGGGGAGTGGGGGATGCCTGTTGGCGTTTTGGTGTTGTTGCTGATTTTTGTTTCCTCTCTGTCATTTTCTTATTTAAGTGTATTCACTTGAAGTTTAAATACATAGTGATGGTTTTTGGAAGACTTAATGAGAGAATTTGTTTCGATGTTTTGATAACGTTCTTGCTTTACATTAAATTTTTATTTAAACATGTAGTGGAAATTCAGTCGTTCGTTCGTATGCTTGTTATTTCAGGGTCACGGGCACCATTTGTGGCCCTGTAGGACTAAAAAGGTAGTGCCGGAGATCGCTAGAAAAATTCAATAATATTTTTTATGTAATATTATTGGTTAAGTAACGTACCTAATCTGATGAGATTGTAACTGTGTAATCTCGAGTAATGTGTAATGCGAGTACGTAAGGTGTTGTACACATTTGCAATAGAGTTTGCAGTAATGTTGTTGCATCCATCCATCTATCCATTGTGTTCTGTCTATCAAGCAGGTCCAACTCGTGTGTCCCGCCAAAATGTTCTATCCTGAGCTATCCTTTTCATCTCATGGTAGCTCCTGCCTGCCTTCAAATCATCCAGCATTGCTTTCCTTTTCCTTCCCCTCGGCCTTCTACCTTCATATCTACCCTCTATCACCTCCTTCAACAATCGTTCTCCTCTCAGCACATGTCCGATCCATTTCTTCTGTCTTTCTCTTATCACCTTAATGAGTCTTCTTTCCTCCCTCACCTGTTGCAGTACTTCCTCATTACTTTGGTGTTCCCTCCAGCTTATCTTTAGCATTCTTCTCCAAATCCACATTTCAAAGCTTTCCAGGAGTTTCTTTTCAGTTGTTTTTAGTATCCATGTTTCTGCTCCATACAGTACCACACTCTATATCAAGCAAAGAGTATTGATATTGTTCTTTAATTTCTCAAGTGTTTTTGGACGATTTTCGTACAATGTATTCTGTGTTGAGGTAACCCCACAAAAAGAAGTAGAGTGGATCAAGTCCAGGGAACGTGGTGGCCATTCAATCGGACCCCTTCTACCTATTCACCTCTGAACACTGCCGGCCTTTGGGCAAAGCAAGCAAAGCGGCTGCTTTAAGCCCCGCGCCATTAGGGGCCACGCAAATATATGAGTAGAGTATAAAAAAATATTTTGGTTTTTAGTGGTAAATTAAATACGGCTTGTCATAATAACTCTTCATATACAGTAGTATTCATATACAATAGATTCCGTATTAATTATATATTTTGTTATATTTCAGATATCGACTGACAGTGATGCCTCCAAAGAGATTGCGAGATACTGCTCGGAAATATCTCAGCGGTCACCAGAAGAGACAGCGTGAAGCGAAGCGGAAATTAGAACTTGAGCGTATGTATGGGTTATTTGAAATTTTTTTAGAGAAACGCGATCCACAGGCTGAAACTGAACAAGATGTGCCTGCGCCGTCACATGCATCAGCAGCAGCTTTGATAGATGAAAGTGAACTATATGTACCTGCGCCGTCACATGCGTCATCACCAGCTTTGATAGATGAAAGTGATATCCAGAGGGAAGAACCCATGGATTAGACTCCAATTCTGCAAAATCAGCCTTTGGATGCACTCAAAGATCCAGGTCAATGGCCGGAAACTGTC
Source organism: Bathynomus jamesi (assembly GCA_023014485.1). NCBI lineage: Eukaryota > Metazoa > Arthropoda > Malacostraca > Isopoda > Cirolanidae > Bathynomus > Bathynomus jamesi. Next base: position 672,974 of record JAJOZX010001098.1, on the reverse strand, counting down.
AGCACAAAAGTCAGAGATTTACTAGTGAGTAAAGGCCCACCACAGTGTGAGGAAGACTACAACTTTCCCAGAGATGACAATGGCAGCAAGTTTTCAAAAAGTCATTAGAAGAGACGGATGGAAAATGGAAAAGTTGGTATATGGAAATGGCCGATTCATTTAATCTCTAAGAATCGGATATTTTGTTTCTGTTACAAGTTATTTGGAAACTCCAGCAATGCCTTGGGGTGTGGAGGATTCTGTGACTGGGTAAATACTAGTTCCAGACAGACTGAGCACGAAAGATCACAGGGCCATCTGAAGGCGACTCTCCAATGGATAGAACCCGACCAACATTTGATCAAAAGTTGCACTGTAGATCAACTCAGTCAGGAACGAATCAATACGGAGAAGCTTAGGTGGAAAAATGTGTTTGAGCGCCTCCTCGCCATTGTACAGTACCTCGCTGAACACAACATGGCATTCCGAGGATCAGTAGATACAATCTTCAGATGGAATAATGGCAACTTCCTTGGACTGATTGGGCTTATCTCAAGATTTGATCCCGTCATGCAAGACCATCTTAGAAGAATAGTCACTAACGAAATTCAGGATCGTTACCTGGGAAAACGAATCCAGAATGAACTCATCTCGCTCATGGGCAACAAAGTTCGAGCAACCATTGTACACAGACTTAAAATGACAAAGTATTTCTCTGTAATCCTTGATTGCACACCCGACATTAGTCGCAAGGAGCAGATGTCCCTTACTTTGCGATATGTCTCTGATGGACCATCAGGTATTGAAAGTGGAATTTTTGAACACTTCATCAAGTTCATTGAGGTGAAGGAGACCACAGGAGAAAACCTACTTGAGGTATTGATGAGAGAACTTCACGAACTTGGACTGAAAATTAGTGATATTCGTGGACAAGGATACGATAATGGTGCGAACATGAAGGGACACTCATCAGGCGTTCAAGCGCGACTTCTGAAAATTAATTCAAGAGCATTCTTCACTCCATGCGCATGTCACAACTACAATTTGCTACTTGGGGACATGGCAAAAACATGTGTTCAAGCCATCTCATTTTTAGGGGTTATTCAATGCCTGTATGTCTTCTTCTCAGTCTCAACCCATCGATGGTCAGTCTTCTGCAAGTATGTGAAAGAGTTCTCAGTGAAGCCCTTGAGCGAAACAAGATGGGAATGCCGTGTGCAAAGTGTCAAAGCTGTACGATATCAAGCTGTCGAGATCTATGATGCACTTGTCGAAATTGCTGAAAAAGCAAAAGATCCTCAAGGAAGAAGCGAAGCAGAATCATTTTGCAAAGAGATGATGAATTTTAAATTCATTGTTGTTGTCATATTCTGGTATGACCTCCTCTTTCAAGTCAACTACGTGAGTAAAGATCTTCAGAGTGATTCAAAGCATCTGGCAAGTGCCATGGAGAGTTTGAAAAGAACATGTAAGTGGATGAAAGAATATCGGGAGAGTGGATTTCAAAGTGCTGTACCAGATGCCAAAGAGATTGCAGAGCAGCTTAAAATCGAGCCAGAATTCAAGACAACACAGGTCAGACGAAAGAAGATAATGTTTTCCTATGAAGGTCAAGACCAGCCAATTGAAGATGCTGAAGAAAAATTTAAAGTTTCTCTGTTTAACGCAATTTTAGACACTGCCACATCCTCCCTCGAACGACGATTCAAACAACTGAGAGAACATCACTCAAAGTTTGGCTTCATGTACATGTTCACAAAGATGTCCAAGACAGACCTACGTAAGCACAGCAAAGATCTCGAACTTGAATTGACTGATGGAGAAGACCGCGACATTGATGGATTCATGCTTGCTGAGGAAATGGAAGCCTTGAAACCAATTCTTCCAGAAGATATACAAAGTGATCCACTGAAGATATTGGGCTTCATCACTTTGAACAATCGTTCTGAGAATTTCTCGAATTTCACGACTGCATTGGGAATACTACTGACTATTCCAGTTACTGTTGCATCTGGGGAAAGAAGTTTTCTCGAAGTTGAAATTAATAAAAACATATTTACGGTCAACGATGCTGCAGGATCGACTCAGCAATCTGGCGATCCTCTCCACTGAAAACGACATTGCGAGAAACTGTAACTATGATATATAGACCTCATTGCCGAATTTGCCACTATGAAAGCCAGAAAGGTTTCCTTGTGATCACATCCAAAATAAATTATATTTGTTGTTGAATCATTGTTCTTTTCTTTCAGTAAGCATGCACCCACTATGGGTAGGTAACTTTAACCTTCGGGCCCCACTTTAAAAATCTCGAATTGGGCCTTGCATTTGCTAGGGCCGGCCCTGCCTATGAAGTATATTCTCGTTCAGCCAATTCCGAATATTTGAACGAAATGTGGCGGAGCACCATCACGCTGGAAGTAGAAGTTCATTCGTTTCAATAAGTTTAAATTATCGATGTATGAATAGGTTGTCCCCTGTAGCAGAGTCAAATAAGCGTTTCTAGTCACATTCCCATCGATGAATGTTGGTCCTATACTTTAAAATCATGAATACGTCCTACAGTTTAAAATCATGAATGTCCTTCAATTGCATGATGTGGATTTTCAGCTGCCCAATATTATGTTATTGGGTATTATGTTATGTCTATTCACGTGTCCAATGAGGTGGAACGAAGCTTCACGTGTCCAATGAGGTGGAACGAAGCTTCATCACTGAAGAAAATGGATTGTGGTAAGGTAGGTTTTGTGGCAAGTGGTGTTTGAAATCACTCGCAGAATTAGAGTCTTCTGTCGCAATCGTCTCCGTGCAGTTCCTACACAAAGTTGACTTTGTATGGATGGAACTTGCTCCTTTTAAGTATTCTAAGAACACTTTGATGCGAAATGTTCCGTTCTTGCGCAACTTTCCTATTTGAACGTTTTGAACTCGCTATTACTCTTGCTACTACACTTTCTGACATTTCCCCACTTCCCCATTTCCCTACCACTTCTCTTTCTGTCTTCTACGCTTCCTGCTTCTTTTAGGTTTTAAAGGAGACGTCCGACAGTTTGCTAATGGTTTTTCTGGATGTCTTTTGTGAAATTCTGCAGCTGCCATCCTCTGACTGAGACCCTCAACATGTAGAACTAATTCCACCTTTTCTTGGGGATGGTACACTGTTTTATGTAATTGTTCTGTCATTTGTAAATTTTAAGGCCTTGACACTAAACAAAAGAGAAAACCTGGAGTTAAGTTAATACTACATAGAAGTGATCAGTCTTTCCTTGTGAACAGACGTGTTTTATCGAATGTCCAGTGTTACCAATTGAATAAGTGGTTTTCGTTGAAGTGTCTTTAAAAAAATAGTGTTTGGTGCATTCTTAACTAAATTACCTCGTGTACTAATAATTCATTAACGAATATATTTCATTTACTGACTTTATTCATTACTATATTATTTGATTAAACCAAGGGTAGTGCACGTGGCTTGCCTTGTTTGTTTTTCGAATCTATTAGAAAACGAGGTTTAATAAGGTTCATTTTGCCTTGCTACGGGGATCATCAAGTAGGGTGTGGTCACCCTCCGTGGGAAAAAGGAAAAAAGGAAAGAAAAAAGTCGGTCGAATAGCGGACAGATAAATTTTATTAATACTTTTTCTTTTACAGATACTTCGTCGGTAGCTTAATTAAGTAAATATTAATTTAGTATAAATTTGTGTTACAAGAACCTGTTTCTGCGTTTCAAGAACATTTTTGCGGGCTTGCGCAGGTGACGGCACAATAAGCACGCGGTAGACCTACGTTGTAATTTATTAATTTCCAAACGCTCGTTTTTTTTTTTTTTTTTTTTTAATTACTGAATAGCATGGCACCTGTGAAAAAACTATATAGGGCTATGGGTTGATTGCCTGATACCCTCATCCGTTGGAAATTTCCAGCAGACCTCAGTGGAGAGTTACCGACAAAAGCCCTATGTTTTTTTCGTTAGAGAGTTATGTATATGTAGGTCTTCAAAGGACCTCTTTGTTGATTTAATTGTTTTCGGGATTTGGACTACCCAATGGCAAAGAAAGAAATTACCTTACCTTATTATTTCGTTGGGCCTCGCTTCTGTTTCGATGTAGGGCCGTGGTACCATGGAGTTACACAATGAGTTCACTCGATGTAACTAATATAGGCAGTCACTGTTTAAACCCCTGAAGGAATAGGCCTATCCTTTTTATAGTTATTAGGTTTTATATTATAAGGAATTCACTCAGAACTTTAGAGAAGACGAAGCATATCTTCCTTGTTTAAAACATTCGCTGTAACATAAATAAGCTCCGAGAAAACCGCTATAATATAATCTTCGTATTTTTATTATAAATTGCTGATTTGGCAAAGGTCGTTGACTCTTTCTCGATGTAATTCTCATGAGTTGGCAATGGAAAAGTTTGAACACGAGATCATAATTTGGCTTCTGTTGTTATGCAGGCCCGAAGCCTACATATGGGTTCTTTGTACGTATGTATGGCAATTATTTCATTCCCAATAGGCTATGTCGCCAATCCCGAGGCAATTTTGTATAGATATTTAATTCAATTAATTAATAATTTATATTTAATTATGAAATAAAGGTATCACATACGATACCATGTTGCAAGCGCGTATAGTTTTTCCATATACTGAGGGGGGCCGGAGAAAAATTTGTATGTTGTAGATCAAGTTTTTTGATAAACTGTGTTTTAAACCATGTGAAATGGATTGAAAAGAATGAAATAGGAATTTAGGAAGAGGAAGGTTACTCAAGACCTATTTAAATATAAAAGTTCAAGAGGCTAACTTCTCAAGTTTAGTTAAAGTTATGTCAATTAGTTTAACTCCCCTTAGGTATAGGAAATTTATTGAATTAAAGTAAAATTATTAAGCATTTTAACTTTGCTCATTATCTGTGCAAATTTTATGTCACCAGTTTTTAAATGCTGGTTTACTGATGTGGTTTTGGAGTTTTGTCACGTTTTGTTTTGTTAAAGATTTATGTTTTAAAGTGACTTCTACGTTGGTGAGTTAATTGAAATGTACTGTACTTCCATGATGTGTTGTTTGGTTAAGAGAGTTTGTACTGTATTCAAACCTCCTACCACTTCAGACTAGTCAATATCCGTAGTTTTAGTAGAGTAAATGTTATTCCTCCACAAGTAGATGTGGAGGGCTTGGGGCCTTGAATCCTGTACTGTTTTTGTGTTGTTTGGTCTCTGGCCATGAGAGGCCACAAGACCGTTGTTGTTTGGTCTCTGGCCAAGGGAGGCCACAAGACCCTTGTTGTTTGGTCTCTGGCCAAGGGAGGCCACAAGACCCTTGTTGTTTGGTCTCTGGCCAAGGGAGGCCACAAGACCCTTGTTGTTTGGTCTCTGGCCAAGGGAGGCCACAAGACCCTTGTTGAATAGGTTGGGCTATGGCCAAGGGAGGCCATCAGCTCCTTGTTGAATAGGTTGGGCTATGGCCAAGGGAGGCCATCAGCCCTTGTTGAATAGGTTGGGCTATGGCCAAGGGAGGCCATCAGCCCCTTGTTGAATAGGTTGGGCTATGGCCAAGGGAGGCCATCAGCCCCTTGTTGAATAGGTTGGGCTATGGCCAAGGGAGGCCATCAGCCCCTTGTTGAATAGGTTGGGCTATGGCCAAGGGAGGCCATCAGCCCCTTGTTGAATAGGTTGGGCTATGGCCAAGGGAGGCCATCAGCCCCTTGTTGAATAGGTTGGGCTATGGCCAAGGGAGGCCATCAGCCCCTTGTTGAATAGGTTGGGCTATGGCCAAGGGAGGCCATCAGCCCCTTGTTGAATAGGTTGGGCTATGGACAAAGGAGGCCATCAGCCCCTTGTTGAATAGGTTGGGCTATGACCAAGAGAGGCCATCAGCCCATTGTTGAATAGGTTGGGCTATGGCCAAGGGAGGCCATCAGCCCCTTGATGAATAGGTTAGGCTATGGTCAAGGTAGGCCATTAGCCCCTTGATGATCTGTTGGGCTATGGCCAAGGTAAGCTATCAGCCGTTTGATGAATTTGTTGGGCTAGGCCAAGGTAGACCAAGGCCCTTTGATAATCTGTTGGGCTATGGCCAAGGTAGGCCATCAGCCGTTTGATGAATTTGTTGGGATATGGCCAAGGTAGGCCATCACCCCTTTGATGAATTTGTTAGGCTATGGCAAAGATAGGCCATCAGCCGTTGATGATCTGTTGGGCTATGGCCAAGGTAGGCCATCAGCCCTTTGATGAATTTGTTGGGCTATGGCCAAGGTAGGCCAAGGCCCTTTGATGATCTGTTGCGCTATGGCCAAGGTAGGCCATCAGCCGTTTGATGAATTTGTTGGGCTATGGCCAAGGTAGGCCATCAGCCGTTGATCTGTTGGGCTATGGCCAAGGTAGACCATCATCCCTTTGATGAATTTGTTGGGCTATGGCCAAGGTAGGCCAAGGCCCTTTGATGATCTGTTGCGCTATGGCCAAGGTAGGCCATCAGCCGTTTGACGAATTTGTTGGGCTATGGCCAAGGTAGGCCATCAGCCGTTGATCTGTTGGGCTATGGCCAAGGTAGACCATCATCCCTTTGATGAATTTGTTGGGCTATGGCCAAGGTAGGCCAAGGCCCTTTGATGATCTGTTGGGCTATGGCCAAGGTAGGCCATCAGCCGTTGATGATCTGTTAGGCTATGGCGTAGGCCATCAGCCCTTTGATGAATTTGTTGGGCTATGGCCAAGGTAGGCCATCAGCCCTTTGATGAATTTGTTGGGCTACGGCCAAGGTAGGCCATCAGCCCTTTGATGAATTTGTTGGGCTATGGCCAAGGTAGGCCATCAACCCCTTGGAGTAGAGTAGTTTGTATGTGCCACTGTTTAACCATATAATTTTTGGCACAAAATTATGTATGTGCACAGAACCAGAGCGCAGCAAGAAAAGCTTTTACTCTCCGATCCTTGGTTTTGTTCAGACAGGTTGTTGTGTGCGAGACACATGGAAAGAGTACAGTGTGTGTGTGTGTGTGTGTGTGTGTGTGTGTGTGTGTGTGTGTGTGTCATTCTTCTGAATCCAGTTGGTCTTCAAAACTTGGATTCACCACTCCAGTGAAGTCAATACCCGTAGTTATGATTGAGTAAATGTTGTGTGTCCTACAGGTAGGTCTGGAAGGTTTGGGGTTTTGAAGGAATCCAATCTGTTTGCAAGGAATGTATGTGTCTGTTGATGAAATCTGTTGTGTGATTCTTCCTTAAAAGAAGAATTGGATGTTTGGAGTCGTATGTACAGTATATATTTATATACTGTACCGTACGTATGTGTGTAAATGTGTATTTTGTTATAGGGTTTTATTTTTGGGTTTTGTGTTAGGTTAACCAATTTGGCTGAGTAAAATTCCTCAAATGTTGCATTTGAGACCCTTATATCAAGCCTTGTCTGTTTCACGCCTATATGTGAAATAGGACTTAGAATATGGTTGCGCCTATATGTGAAATAGGACTTAGAATAGGGTTGCGCCCAGTGGTGGGCACCGTTAACCAAAAAGTTAACTTCGTTAACCGCTAATCCGTTAAACATTAACTTTTATTATAAAAAAAATGAAAAACACAATATATATATAATTTAATTTTCCCTCTTCTTCTCGTTCTCCATTTTGTCCATGAGATGCATGTTGCCCTTCATGAAAATTAGCATATCAAAGTTTTCATCAGACAGGGATGATCTCTTGGCCCTCAGGATGTCCTTGCCCATAGAGAACAAACGCTCCACTGCAGCACTGGAGGGGATGGCTGTGTTGAACTTGATGAACAAGTCCACCAACACTTGCTCACCCAAGAAGGCATCTCAACGCCATCTATTATCTCATAAAGAAACTAATTCACATTGGAACTTGAAAGTACCGGCAGGATCAACCGGGTAGAAAAATAATTATGGAGATTTTAAAGATGTGGTACCTAGAAGTACCGCCAGGACATAAAGGGTTAAGGTGAAAACGCTCCCATTGTAAGACATCAATTGACTTAATTTATGTCATCAAAGTGACATGAGAATTGAAATCTTACCTGATCAGTTTTATGGTTCTTGAAATGTATCAAGGAGACTACTAATAAGGTACTCACAGACATATTATAAATATACGACTTACTTGACAACGATTATTTTTAAATATTCACTAGCACAAACATGTTGCGCAAGAGACAGACTGCAAATGAAACGAATGTAGTTATTTGTTGTAATTGTTACATATATATTATTGAAAGTGCCTTAAAATGCTCGTGATATTTCTTGAAAGAAGTTGAAACATTCAACTCAAATGGCAAATCTTTCCGCCTGATTTTACAGTCGACCATGTTTTGCTCAAACCAATGCCATAAATAACTACCATATTTGGTAAGACACAAATTGTGGCGACGGAAACAAATATATCGCCTGATTTTGCACTGCGGAAATGGAAATTCGTTCATCACTATTAACAGTGGCGGATTAATTGCGCACCTGCTCAGCACTGAAAATAATAGGAACTTTTAAACGTTTATTTATGAATTTTTTGGGTTAACGGACTTGAGTTAACGGAAGTTAAATGTAACGGAAGTTAATTAGTCCGATAATGATTTTCAAAGTTAACTTAAAAGTTAAATCGTTAACGAAAAAGTTAACTTCGTTAATTAACGATTAACGGATTAACGGTTTGTGCCCAGCTTTGGTTGCGCCTATATGTGAAATAGGACTTGGGAATAGGGTTGCGCCTATATGTCAAATAGGACTTGGAATAGGGTTGCGCCTATATGTCAAATAGGACTTGGGAATAGGGTTGCGCCTATATGTCAAATAGGACTTGGGAATAGGGTTGCGCCTATATGTCAAATAGGACTTGGGAATAGGGTTGCGCCTATATGTCAAATAGGACTTGGGAATAGGGTTGCGCCTATATGTCAAATAGGACTTGGGAATAGGGTTGCGCCTATATGTCAAATAGGACTTGGGAATAGGGTTGCGCCTATATGTCAAATAGGACTTGGGAATAGGGTTGCGCCTATATGTCAAATAGGACTTGGGAATAGGGTTGCGCCTATATGTCAAATAGGACTTGGGAATAGGGTTGCGCCTATATGTCAAATAGGACTTGGGAATAGGGTTGCGCCTATATGTCAAATAGGACTTGGGAATAGGGTTGCGCCTATATGTCAAATAGGACTTGGGAATAGGTTGCGCCTATATGTCAAATAGGACTTGGGAATAGGGTTGCGCCTATATGTCAAATAGGACTTGGGAATAGGGTTGCGCCTATATGTCAAATAGGACTTGGGAATAGGGTTGCGCCTATATGTCAAATAGGACTTGGGAATAGGGTTGCGCCTATATGTCAAATAGGACTTGGGAATAGGGTTGCGCCTATATGTCAAATAGGACTTGGGAATAGGGTTGCGCCTATATGTCAAATAGGACTTGGGAATAGGTTGCGCCTATATGTCAAATAGGACTTGGGAATAGGTTGCGCCTATATGTCAAATAGGACTTGGGAATAGGTTGCGCCTATTTGTCAAATAGGACTTGGGAATAGGTTGCGCCTATTTGTCAAATAGGACTTGGAATAGGTTGCGCCTATTTGTCAAATAGGACTTGGAATAGGTTGCGCCTATTTGTCAAATAGGACTTAGGGTTAAGAATAGGTGTTAGGTGGGTGTAGGTTTAATTTTAATTTTGTGATGTTACGGTTCTGAGTCGAATTTTGTGATGTTAATGAGTCTTATGAGCAAGTTAAATTGCTGAAATAAATGTTATAACCTACACCACAGGTTGAATTATAAATTTAGTGTTTTTAGTTAGGATAGGCCTTGAGTGTAAAGAGTAGGGCCTACTTTGTGAGGTAGGCTTCTTGTATATTTAATTGCAAATTCTAGTTTGAAGTAGGCCTTTAGTGTATGAATATGTTAAGCCTACTACTTAAGGTCAAATAAAGTGATCCCATTAATAGGCTTATGTTGTTGGCCTACTAAATAGGCATAGGTTGAAATTGGCCTATATTTTTAGGACCTAAAATGAGTTAAGCCTGTTAAATGAACAAGCCTTTGTTTACGGTTAGTGTAAAGGTAAAGGGGATCGGCTCCCAGTTGCACGGGCCACCATATGAAAAAACTATAGTGGGGTTATGGTTGAAATTGGGGTTAGGCATAATGACCTAACCCTAGCCACTGTGTATGTCAGTGTAAATTTTAGAGGGGTCAGCTCCCCACACGGGCCACCATGAATTCATGTGAAAAAACTATATAGGGCTATGGGTTGATTGCCTGATACCCTCATCCGTTAGAAATTTCCAGCAGACTTCAGTGGGGAGTTACCGACAAAAGCCCTATGTTTTTTCGTTAGAAAGTTATGTATATGTAGGTCTTCAAAGGACCACTTTGTTTATTAATTGTTTTCGGGATTTGAACTACCAAATGGCAAAGAAAGAAATTGCCTTACCTTATTATTTCGTTGGGCCTCGCTTCTGTTTCGATGTAGGGCCGTGGTACTATGGAGTTACACAATGAGTTCACTCGATGTAACTAATATAGGCAGTCACTATTTAAACCCCTGAAGGAATAGGCCTATCCTTTTTATAGTTATTAGGTTTTATATTATAAGGAATTCACTCAGAACTTTAGAGAAGACGAAGCACATCTTCCCTGTTTAAAGCATTCACTGTAACATAAACAAGCTCCGAGAGAGCCGCTATAATATAATCTTCGTATTTTTATTATAAATTGCTGATTTGGCAAAGGTTGTTGACTCTTTCTCGATGTAATTCTCATGAGTTGGCAATGGAAAAGTTTGAACACGAGATCATAATTTGGTTTCTGTTGTTATGCAGGCCCGAAGCCTACATATGGGTTCTTTGTACGTATGTATGGCAATTATTTCACTCCCAATAGGCTATGTCGCAATCCCGAGGCAATTCTGTATAGATATTTAATTTATTTAATTAATAATTTGTATTTAATTATGACATAAAGGTATCACATACGATACCATGTTGTAAGCGCGTATAGTTTTTCCATAGCATCCCCGTCAAGTACGTGCAGTCGCTGTGAAGGGAAATTTGCCGCTTACGCGTTTACAATGGCTAATAATAATAGTGAACAGTTAGTTTGCAGGTGGTGCTCAAGCATGGAAGTCCTGAGGAACGAGTTAGAACGTGAGAGGGGGGCCAGAGTGAGGCTTGAAGAAAGGGTGATGCTCCTGACGAAAACTTAGAATCCCTTGAGACTTCAGTTATGACCCTCCTGCTTCAGTTTCTACTAATAATATAAATAGTACTAATAGCCCTCTCTCTTCCCCTAGTTCCCAACCCTTCGTTCAAGTGCGTAATAGAACCCCATTGAGAAAACCTAAGACTTGCCTACCGGTAATAACAAACAATAAGTTTTCTGTTTTAGGTTTCGAAGATGCTGATGAACCGGAAATACGACTCGTTGGCGATTCCATTGTTCGAAGGCAGCTCGAGGAATTCTGTGGGAGAAACCCTCGTCGTAGGCGCCGTTACTGCTACCCTGATGCAAGGGTAGAGAATATAACTAAGAGTGTTGACCATTTTACAGACGGAACCTCTGAGGACACAACGTATATTATTCATGTCGGTACTAATAGTTTTAAATTCTAGATCGGAAGAGCTGCTGGCTAGGTACAGGGACTTACTAGAGCGATTAAGGGAAAAAACTAATAAGATTGTTTTAACAGGTATACTTCCTCGAATTATCCAACGTAGCGATTTCTACAGCAAGGCGACCTATATCAACAATAACATAAAGTCTCTGCGAATTTTTGGAACAGTTTCTACGGCAGGAGGGACTTGTTCCTCGGAGATGGACTTCATCTTAATGACGTTGGAGCTGCGCGTTTAGGAAGACTATTTCATAATACTGTCTTTTCTTTTCAGGCTGCCGTAACTCGAACGGTCCCAGCGTAATTTCCTCAAATTTCCCTTGCGCTCACGAAGGCATCGCAATTACAAACAATTTGAAGGTTCTATCCTTAAATGCTCGTAGCCTACGAAATAAAATAAACGAATTTTTTTCTTTAACTGCTTGTAAAGACTATGATTTAATTGCCACAAATGAGTCGTGGCTTGGCACTGAAACATGTGACTTTGTAGGGGATTATCAAATTAGAGGTTGAAATCTCCATAGCTCGTGACGGCAAAGAAAACCCCAAGCGATTCTTCGAATACGTCAACAATTGGAATCCAGTAAAGAGTGTCTTGGGGCCGTTAAAAAATGTTAACGGAGAGCTAGTTTCTGAAAATAAGCAAATGGCTACCTTGCTAAACGAATTTTTTGTCAGTTTTTACTATAGAAGTTGTAACGAATATCCCTACGGTCATAGACATGATACCTTTTGATAGTGGTAATACTTTAGATAATATTGTGGTTAGTGAAAGGGAAGTAATGCGCTATATTGATAAAATGAAAATTCGTAAATCACCGGGGCCGGATTCCATATATCCCATACAACTAAAAGAATTAAAAGAAAGCAATGTTGTGCCGCTAACAAATATATTTAATGCGTCTATTTCTGAGGGTGCGTACCAGATAACACCTATCTTTAAGAAAGGCGTAAAGGTGCTGCGGGAAATTATAGGCCAATCAGTTTAACGTCTGTTGTAGGTAAGCTACTGGAATCAATAATAATTACGGATCGTATAGTCGAACACTTAGAATTGCATAACTTGATTAGAAATACGCAGCACGGTTTTATTCGAGACAAATCTTGCTAAACTAATTTTTTAGAATTCTTTCAAAGCGTGGTTGAAGTTTACAATAGTCATCTGACGGTTGATGTAGTGTATTTAGATTTTCAAAAAGCGTTTGACACCGTACCGCATAAAAGACTCGTGGAAAAAAACTAAGGCTCATGGAAGCAGGGGTGTAGTAATAAATTGGATAGAAGAGTGGTTGCGAGGTAGGAAACAGAGGGTGGTCGTTAATGGAGCGGAGTTATGTTGGGCTAAGGTCGCGAGCGGCGTTCCTCAGGGTTCTGCATTGGGTCCCTTGCTTTTTCATAATATAATATATATATATATAAATAAATATATATATATATATATATATATATATTAGCGATTTAGATGTCGGCCTAGTCAGTACAGTTTCGAAGTTTGCAGATGACACGAAGTTGGGTGGTAGGGCGATTAATGACGAAGATAGAGGTAAAATCCAGGAAGATCTGAATAAAATCGTTGATTGGTCAGTCAGTTGATTGGAAAATGAGATTTAACGTCGATAAGTGCAAAATTTTACGTATAGGTTCGCGTAACGGTAATTTTGCGTATAGTATGTCAGGGAAGGAGTTAGCAAGCGTAGAGCAGGAGAAAGATTTAGGAGTTATAGTTACTGGTGATTTAAAAGGAGCGAAACAAAGTACAGCAGCGGTCAATAAAGCGAACAAAGTGTTAGGTTTTATAGCTCGGAATTTTGAGTACAAATCGCGCGATATTATTGTTCCTCTTTATAAATCATTAGTTAGACCCCATTTGGAGTACGCGATCCAATTTTGGAATCCGCATATGCGAAAAGATATAGATAAAATCGAAAGAGTTCAAAGGCGAGCAACTAAGATGATTCCGTCGCTTAGGTCGAAGTCGTACGAGGATAGGCTTAAGGAGTTAAAATTGACTACACTCGAGACTAGGAGGCTAAGGGGTGATCTAATCCAGGTTTTTAAAATTATGAATGGGTTCGATAACGTAGACAGAGATAGCTTTTTCGAAATATCTCAATATAATAGGACTAGAAATAACGGGTGTAAGTTGACAAGTGAAGGTTCGAGAAAGCAGTTGCCAAAAACTTTTTTATGCATAGAATAGTAAATAGCTGGGATAGTTTGCCGGTAGAAGTAATTAGTAGCACGTCTATAAACATGTTTAAAAATCGATTAGACGCACATGTTGATAGATTGGGTATAGTTTAAGGTAGTAAAATTACGGCTTTGTGGTTCGAAACCCACGTAAAATTGTAGGTCCTCTCCGCCACCATGGAGGACATGCACAATACACAATTACGAACACAGTTAGGTAGATCAGCCATGAGTGGATCCTAGGGTCTTTGTTGGTCTGAAACATTATATATTCTAGCAATACCCCCATGAAGCAGGACTTTTGGACCACCCTATATATAATATATATATATAATATATATATATATATATATATATATATATACACACACACACATTCAACTGCAAAGAACACGCAGTATAAATAACGTAAAGAACGACGCTTGTATAGGAGATATTCCGCGCAAGACGAGAGAGAGAGAACGAAACAAATGAAAAAATGAGGTAACCACACGAGTATAAAGATGAAAAGTCTCGTATTTTACACAGAACACCATTCTGCTCATACTCCCATTTCCTGTATACGAGTATATTTCTCTTTCCCTTTTTCTTATGACAGTCTCTTTCACTTCCACCTGTAACCTTATACTCACAAATGTTGACTTTCATCCATGACATACTATCTTGTAACGCTCAAGCGTTAACTCCACATTTTGATGAGACAGGTCTCTTGAATGAAAATATACTAAAATTAAATTTAAATATTCTTTATATGTCTCCAGATCAAATACTATGAAAATGACAATGAAAAATGAAAAGGTTTATTGGCAGACTATAGTCCATTTGACAAATATTATTAATATAATGACATTTCACAAACTAAGAATAAAAATATACACAAGTGAGTTGAAATAATGCAGTAATGTCGAAGTTAAGTGGAGCTACAGACACGTATTCTTACCAAGAAGTCCATAGCTTAGAGGATAAACGGCAGGACTCATGGATAGCTTGGATAATCAGGTTGGTTGATTTTTTAATTCTTTGCATTAGACTGTATTGAGCACGTCTTGTTACCTCCGGGAAGCTCGGGACATTGCGGGTAGCAAACATTTGCGAAGCTGAGCATCTCGGGGGTAATTTATATAAGAGTCTATAAGACCTGTTGTACATCAAATTTAAAGTCCTGCCAGAACCTTTTTTATAATTTACCCAGAGCTGCTGTCTGTATATATTACTGCCGAAAGTACGAAAGAGAGTGTCTTTAGCTTCACTTGTACAGAACCGAAAGTTCCTTATAGTCATATTCGCTTTAGCACAAAGGCTTCGAGATTGTTTTCTTATATCCGAGTCATCACTCAAGGAGCTGGTAATAGTAGTTTGACCCAAATACTTAAACTCTTGTACTTCCTCAATTACTTCACCTTTCATTTTAACCCTAATGTCAACTGGCTGATTATAGCTTTTAGGATGAAATTGTATAACCTTAGTTTTTGTAACATTAAAAAGAATATCAGGTTTCTGCGAATACATTTCGCAGACTTTTAGTAGCCGACCCAGACCTTTAACAGAGGGACTTATTAACACCATATCATCGGCATAAACTAAGTTATTTATCCTTGTGTTATCTATACAACATCCCACTGTTGCCTCATTAAGTAAAGCAATTAATCCGTCAATATACACATTAAACAGCATAGGGAAGAGCAAGGAGCCTTTTCTCACCCGCAAGAGGAGCCAAAACATTCGGATAGTACATTGCCCCACCTAACGGTAAAAGATTGGTGGGAATACCAAAATTTCAATAAATTTAATATGTACATGGGAACCTTCCTGTCTTCTAGTTTTTTAAATAAAATATTGTGGTTCACTCTATCATATGCCTTACTTATATCTAGGAAACGGCTATAAATAGTTGAATTACTGTCAATGTATTTAGAAATTGTTTCTTTAAGTACATAGATACAGAGGTCAGTTGAGTGGGACCTTTTAAAACCAAACTGATTAAGAGATGTCCATAGGTAATCATTTAATCGGAGTAACAAGAGTTTTTGTAGTAGTTTCGAGAAGCAGGAAGCGACAGCAATAGGCCTGTAATTATTGCTAGACAGAATGTCTCCATACTTATTTTTGACCAGGGGCAAGAACTCTGCAGGGATATGGCTATGAGTAGGGCCTATCAGGGGGGGGGACTAGGATGGCCATTTGGCCTGGGCCTCAAGATTAAGGGAGGCCTCAATTTAGAAACTTTCAGGTTTGAATATAATGTTTTGCAGTGAAAGTAACAATTGGGTTTAGCTATGGGCCTCAAAAGCTGGAATGGCCCGGGCATCTCTGGACCTCTGAGAGGGCCTGGCTATGAGCAAGCATAGCTGATAAGAGCAATGATATATGCAGACATACTACATCAATGGCATATTTTAAGTGCTCATTCGATAAGTCATCTACCCTGACGCAGAACCAGTCTTTAACTCTCTAATTAATCTCTCTACTTCAGGAACTGCTATCAAAGTATTTTCCCTTGTTTCCTCTCACAGGCGTTTGGCTGCAATCTATCTTAAGATATATATATATATATATATATATATATAATATATATATTATATATATATATATATATATATATATATATAAATATATATATATATGATACACAGACCGTGCGAGTTCAATCCCATATATATATATATATATATATATATATATATTATATATATATATTCACTTTTACCAATAAAGATTGAACTGGAAAATTAATATTTGACGAAATTTATTTTTGAACGAATATATATATATATATATATTAGTTAGCACACCAACCTGAATAACTTCAAGAACCAGCTGGACAGATTCTTGTGCAAAGTCCCTGACCAGCCATGCGTGGCTGGCTACGAGGGCAGGAGGCGATCAGAGAGCAATTCCCTCCTTCACCAAGTCCCGCAAATGAGGCGGGATGCTGCAGAGGGGTCGACCGCAGGTCGATCCTGAACCGTCGTTCAACTCAACAAAAGTAAGCAAAAGTAAAGTAATATATATATATATATATATATATATATATATATATATATACATTTAGGATAAAAACGAAGACGTAGAGCAAGAAAGTCATTATATTTGGCTGCAGCCGACGTTTCGGGCAACTCTACCCATTTTCAAGGCCTAATAAAATAAATTTCATGTCTCATCTTGAGGAAAGGGCCTTCTGTGAGTGCCCCCCTCACCTGAAGCCGAATTTGTACAGACGTTATGTTGATGACACGTTTGCTTTATTCCAAACGGATAATCAATCAGTTCAGTTTTTAAATTTTTTGAACACACTTCATAAGAATATTATATTTACGCAGGAAAAGGAAGTTCAAGGTTCTATTCCTTTCCTTGATGTTTTGGTTTCCAAATCAGGCTCAACTGTTTTAACTTCTACATACCGGAAGCCTACTTTTACGGGTTTAGGTTTTAATTTTTATAGTTTTTGCGATTTTAATTACAAACTAAGTTCGATTCGCACTTTAGTGCATAGAGCTTATAATATTTGCTCAAACTTTGCTCTGCTTCATAATGAGTTTGAATTTCTTACTGATTTTTTCTTTAAAAATGGTTTTCCACGGGTTCTTGTACAAGGTATTATTGGTAAATTACTTAATAATGTTTATTCCCCCAAACTTATCCCAACGTATGATGTTCCTAAGAATTGTAAATATCTTGTTTTACCTGACCTCTACCAATTTAACACTGTTGTGAAAAAGCAATTGTTGAGTGTGGTGAGGAAATTTTATTTTCACACTGATTTTAAGGTTGCTTTTGTGAATAATAATACCCTTGATGTTTTTTCCGTTGTAAGGACAAAATCCCCCTGCGATGAACTGTTCTGTCGTTTATTTGTTTACCTGCCCTGGTGTTCCCAGGGGAACTACGTTGGCAGCACAGTTCGTTCTTTGCAGGCGAGATTTTGCTCCCATATGGGTATTAGCCATAGGACAGGGAAAGTTTTATCTAAAAAGGAACAGTCTGCCATTAGAAATCATTCTGTTAAGTGTAAGTTGATATTTCCGTTAATAACTTTAAAATTCTTAAATCATTAAAATGTCCGTCCTCTCTCCGTATTTATGAATCTTTGTGCATTAAATTTCTGAATTCCAGCTTAAATATTGATTCCAGCTGTTACCCCCTTTATATTAATTAGAATGCCTACCAACTAAATTTTTCTGTTTTCCCCTTGACCCTGTCTCCTTTTCGCCTCAGTTGTTTGAGGATGTCAAGTGAGCATGGTATGTTTTCGTGCACTTTCGTTTTTTTTTTCATTTAACCTTTTTTAGTGAAGTTTTTAACTAATTTTTAACTAATTTGTTTGAATGTTTTTAGTTTTAAGTTTTACTTTTATCATGTGTTATTTGTCATGTATATAATTTTTAATTTGTTTTGGCTTATGCTTGTTTTACGCTTTTTAATTTTTATTCTTTAAGTGGTTTTATTCTGTGCTATGAATTAGTTTGTTTTTGACATTCGTATAATTTTTTTATTTTTTTTGTCATGCATTAATTTTAGCTTTTATTTATTAGGCCTTGAAAATGGGTAGAGTTGCCCGAAACGTCGGCTGCAGCCAAATATAATGACTTTCTTGCTCTACGTCTTCGTTTTTATCCTAATGTAAAATTACGTCTCCTTAGGAGGGATCCTATTTCATATGTATATATATATATATATATATATATATATATATATAGGAGCTAGTTTTAGCCGTTTAAGGTGATAATGATTTAATTGTATGCAACGATTGATTTAGGCAATGACTGATTGCTTTATAATGATAGGCTGGGTTAATAATTTATATGTAATACAGTATCACCGATTGGAATGAATGGTTATTTGATTAGGTCCACCATACTATTGGAAGTGACCGAAATGGCAGCGAGGTCACCAGCTTGATTTACGCCAAGCAAATTAATATTAAGGTTATGAAAGACACCTTACTTTTGTAGTTTATTATGAAAATAAATCCGTTATTTTATTCACTGTGATATAACAAAGAATTGACAGTAATTAATTGGTAGTTTTACGTTATGCTTATGGCATAGGCTTAGCTAATAAGATGAAATGTTAATAGCTTAATTGACACGTAATAAATAATGTAATACTCATCGATGGTATGTAAATGGCATGCGACATGAACATTGAAAGGCCTAGTTAATGATATAAAGAATGCACGTGCGTTTGGTACATTGAATGGAAAACATGACACTGATTAAGTAGGCTAAATGATTGCATGGATGCACATAGAATAATTGATGTGGCCTAATAATAATGGATTGAAATGCTTGCACAAATATCATTTATATATGAACATTATGTGATGTTAAGTGATTACGTCAAGAGAACATTTATTTAAACACACATTTATATGACTTGAACATAATGACGGATGGTACGCGGAATAAACGGTATTGAATTGACACTTGAATTGGATGATAGGCCTACTGCGTTATTAACGGAGTCAGTTGGAACGCGATACACATTTGGGAGTATAGCCTACCGTTCGGTGGTAGGCTAATGTAGGCTTGAAGAGTACTTAGAATATGGTACTTAGCTTATGGTGACGTAAAACTTGAAGAGGTTGAGACGAACCTATTACGCAGATTCGAGCTGTCGTTGTTCGTTAAGCCTCTTGAGATGATGGATGTAGGCTTCGTGGAGGCCTGAGGTGATGTTACTTCTCGAGGTGCAGGCTGTCGGCCTGGGTGCTGAATATATCTCGAGGAATGTAGAGAAACTTGAAGGCCGACCCGGCAAACCGCAGGCCCGAAGTGATTCCGGTTGGGCCTCGTTGGATTGCTTCTGCAGGTGGTCTTTAGATCTTACGTGAAGACAAATTGTAGGCCCTGAAGAAAGTAGCGGCCACGGCCCCTCGGCCAGGGGGCCGGAAAGCGGTTGGTGGACGCGCTGCTCACGTGATGACGTGCGTCCGAGTGTGAGAGTGAGTGAGTGAGGTGAGTATAAAGTGGAAGCTCCTTTTATACCGTAGGCCTGTGACGTAGACTTCATTCTAAGACGTTTGTCCACGCGTCTTTTAGTCGTTAACGGTTTTGTTCGCTCCCATTGGGGAAAAATAGACGCTCCATTGTTTTACTCTTGCCCACGTGTGTTCCAACCTGTTTTATGTAGCGTGGAAAGAAAGTATGTCTGTCGATTTGTTGGTCTATTTCTTGTCGATCCGCTACAAGTAGTTCCCTCTCAGAGACGAAGGAACGATACTGAGAAGAAATACCATTCTGTTGGGAGACCTGATGAGGCCACTCCGAGATTTGACGCTTGGCCTGGTGTCGTGGAATCCTGACGCAGGAAGGAATGAAGGGTCGTCAGATGCTCGGAAGAGGAAACGCTGGTGTATGGGGTGGGGGTTCCGCAGGGGGGTGGGGTTGGGGTACGGCAGGAATGGGGGACAGTGAGGAGCGAACGGAGGAAACGAGAGGGGCGGGGGGACTGTGTTGGTGGTCGAATGCTGTGCCCGTAACTCGTCGCGTGGTGGTTCTCGTTGAGGTCGCTCCTGCCGCAGGGGTTGGACTTCGGCAGGAATGTGGAGCAATGAAGAGTGGACGAAGGAAACGAGAGGGGCGAGGGGGACTGTGTTGAGTTCGAATGCTGTGCCCGTAACTCGTCGTGTGGATGTTGTCGTCGAGGTCGCTCCTGCCGAAGGGAGAAAAAGAAACGTCGTTCAAGTCCACGAGCAGCAGGAATTAATCCACGGAATGATGCAAAGAGACAGTTGATGAAGGCAGGGGATCGCCAACCCTGTGCCTGAAGTGTCTGTTTTGCAGTTTGCTTGTTGCGTGGAGGCATGTGTGCACTCTGCTCGTTGATTGAAGAATGCTTTCTTTTTAGGCCTTCCCGTAGGGAATGGGGAAGGGAAAACCCGTCGTGCTTACGGAAAAAAAAATTCGCTGATCAATGAGGCGCGTCACCAGATTTATCGCCAAATGATTTACCGTACAACGGCCGAGACGGGACCGTTGAATATTTTGGACGAGGTGGTGACGAAAGAATGCGCCGTTTGAAACGAATTTGGGACTGACTGCAGCGCTGGGGGGTGGGGGGGGTGAGTGTTGTCCTGAGGCGTTGTGGTGATTTCGTGAGTCCCTCCACGATCCGTATGACGGCGGAGCAGGACCCAATGCCAGTGGTGGCTTCTCCAAGGGGTCGCCGCGCCCCTGCCGTCAGGAGGCAGTGAGACTCGACTCAGGGGGACGCACTCGGGAATTTGAAAGTTGCGGTGATTGTGCGACGGCACATGACCGCGAGACAGTAAGGCATTAAAGTACCGCGCGGAACGAATATCACTGTTTGCAAGTAGGCCTAGATAATTTCACTGAATTTATGAATACCGTACGTACATAGAAATTATTTGATATGGCTGCAGAAAATCACATTGAATTTATGAATACCGTATTTACATAGAAATTATTTAATGTGGCTGCAAAAAAATGAAATGGTCAATAATAGCTAAGCACAAGGATCGCTGTGAATAAATAACGTAAAATAAGATCGAGTCACTCCGGGGTTACACCAATTTATAGTGGAGCTAGTTTTAGCCGTTTAAGGTGATAATGATTTAATTGTATGCAACGATTGATTTAGGCAATGACTGATTGCTTTATAATGATAGGCTGGGTTAATTTATGATGTAATACAGTATCACCGATTGGAATGAATGGTTATTTGATTAGTCCACCATACTATTGGAAGTGACCGAAATGGCAGCGAGGTCACCAGCTTGTTTACGCCAAGCAAATTAATATTAAGGTTATGAAAGACACCTTACTTTTGTAGTTTATTATGAAAATAAATCCGTTATTTTATTCACTGTGATATAACAAAGAATTGACAGTAATTAATTGGTAGTTTTACGTTATGCTTATGGCATAGGCTTAGCTAATAAGATGAAATGTTAATAGCTTAATTGACACGTAATAAATAATGTAATACTCATCGATGGTATGTAAATGGCATGCAACATAGAACATTGAATAAGCCTAGTTAATGATATAAAGAATGCACGTGCGTTTGGTACATTGAATGGAAAACATGACACTGATTAAGTAGGCTAAATGATTGCATGGATGCACATAGAATAATTGATGTGGCCTAATAATAATGGATTGAAATGCTTGCACAAATATCATTTATATATGAACATTATGTGATGTTAAGTGATTACGTCAAGAGAACATTTATTTAAACACACATTTATATGACTTGAACATAATGACGGATGGTACGCGGAATAAACGGTATTGAATTGACACTTGAATTGGATGATAGGCCTACTGCGTTATTAACGGGAGTCAGTTGGAACGCGTAAATACACAATTTGGGAGTATAGCCTACCGTTCGGTGGTAGGCTAATGTAGGCTTGAAGAGTACTTAGAAAAGGGGGTACTTAGCTTATGGTGACGTAAACTTGAAGCAGGTTGAGACGAACCTATTACGCAGATTCGAGCTGTCGTTGTTCGTTAAGCCTCTTGAGATGATGGATGTAGGCTTCGTGGAGGCCTGAGGTGATGTTACTTCTCGAGGTGCAGGCTGTCGGCCTGGGTGCTGAATATATCTCGAGGAATGTAGAGAAACTTGAAGGCCGACCGGCAAACCGCAGGCCCGAAGTGATTCCGGTTGGGCCTCGTTGGATTGCTTCTGCAGGTGGTCTTTAGATCTTACGTGAAGACAAATTGTAGGCCCTGAAGAAAGTAGCGGCCACGGCCCCTCGGCCAGGGGGCCGGAAAGCGGTTGGTGGACGCGCTGCTCACGTGATGACGTGCGTCGAGTGTGAGAGTGAGTGAGTGAGGGTGAGTATAAAGTGGAAACTCCTTTTATACCGTAGGCCTGTGACGTAGACTTCATTCTAATGACGGTTTGTCCACGCGTCTTTTAGTCGTTAACGGTTTTTGTTCGCTCCCATTGGGGAAAAATAGACGCTCCATTGTTTTACTCTTGCCCACGTGTGTTCCAACCTGTTTTATGTTAGCGTGGAAAGAAAGTATGTCTGTCGATTTGTTGGTCTATTTCTTGTCGATCCGCTACATATATATATATATATATTCGTTCAAAAATAAATTTCGTCAAATATTAATTTTCCAGTTCAATCTTTATTGGTAAAAGTGAATATTATAATATTTTTTTAACAGAACATATTCATTGTTTTTCCTGTTTCGTCTGGCCATTAAGCTTTAGAGGCTTTACTGGGCTCTCAGGCTAGTTATAAGATAAAAACATTTTATATATATTGGTGTTATGATCTTGTAGCATAAATATTATGATTAATTATAACATAAAACAAACTTCGTAGTTATGATTTGTAATATATAGATATTATGATTAGTTATTGTTAAGATTAACTATAAAATAAACATACACTGCAAAGATAACCACGATTATGTAATTATATAAATTTTGTGATTAATTATGATGATGATTATATATAAGATAACACAAGGTTTATATCATAGTTAACCCCAGGAGCTTGCTGAAAAAATATGAATCACCGCTAGATATTCTGAATTTAAGTGAAATTAATTTTTCCTCTCTAATTATAAGCGAAACTTGGATGAACGACTCAAACACAGACCACTTACAAAACCTTTCATTCATTTAGGAGAAATGGGCGTCGGGGTGAGGCTTAAATCCTCAAAATCAACTTGGAAAGTGTAGGTAGGTGTGTCAGTAAATGTGAGAGCCAATAAAATTAACGTTGTAGGATTACATCGCCTCCACCCTCCGACAGAAACAGCTAGCAATATACTAACCGCCTCAGTTCACTGTACAGTACAACAATAGCTTAAGAGATACAGATACACAAATGGTTATTGCGGGAAACATGAACCTCTTGAAAATTTCTGATAATATGTACACAAAAAAATTAATTAACTATGTTAACAAACGAGTTTTATCCCTGTACCAATAAAATTACCAGCATTAACACTATTTTAGCAAATTTCATCCTTACTGATCACATATGAGGTAATTTGAATCGAGACGTCAATTCGGGTGTAATAATTGCCGAGATAGATATCTGACCATATCCTTTGTTTCGCGTCTTTCTTCATTCATACAAAGCTGAATATACACAGAAGCTCGAACGCCTGTATAGATCTTTCTCAGATAACTTAAGTACTCGCTATTTTTATTTTATTAATGAGGATTTGGACTTAAATACGAAGACTGTACAGCTTAACCCTTTAAGGACTGAAGATGCCAAGTGCTAACGTTTCAAATACACGCATTCATAACTTAACCCTACAAAAAATTCTGGGCTTAAAGGGTTAATATTATATTATTAAATGTTTGTAATGAAATGCACCCAGTAAAACAGAATTATATATCACAAAAAGACTACAAAATCCATGGCTTACCAGCGGCTTATGAAGTCAGTCAGTCGCCCAAAAGCATAAACTACATAAAAATATGAAAAAAGAAATTATTCTTTACGTTCTTTTCACTAGATATAAACACAAACTTGACAAACAAATGAAAAAGGCGAAACAACAATATTATAGAGACAATTTCGTGGATCAAATGGTGGTCCAAACCTGACATGGAAATTAGTTAACAAAAAATCAAATGAAACATCAAAACAGAAAGATTTTTTTCGCAGAAACTTCTTATAAATAATAATTATGTTATTGATTTAATGACTATATTAAACGAACTCAAGAAACATTTCTCACAGGTAGAATGCGGGTGGGGAATGTCCCCCAATCTCCCAATTCCTTTGGCGATTTCATGGAAGAAGAACAAAACACTCAAGTTCCTCCTTCCTTCCATTTACCTCAACTGACGTAAAGACAGCAATAAACAGTCTTAAAACAAAAACTGTACCATAGATTCCGTACCAAACAAAATATATAAATCGTGTAGGAATATTATCTCTGAACCGCTTTTGCTTTCCTCCATAATTATTATTTTCAGACCGAATATTGGCCCGATCTTCTAGAAGTAGCCGCATCTGCTCTATATTTGACCCTCATCAGGAACGATGGAGTCAAAACATTGAAAGAGACGATATTATTCGTTAAAAGTTCTTAAATATCAAATACAATGTTTCATTCATGTGACTGTTTCATTACAGACTTTTTATAGCACCATTTTGTAAGCTTTTAGGCTTGGTGACATATGATCCCATGGTTCCAACAATGTACCTGAAGGTTCCTGACGCGGGTTGAAAATAGTAATCCGGAAGTCGATACAAATTAACGCCCAATATCAGTCTTACCAATTACTGTATGTAAACATTTGTTTTTTTAGTCTTATTTTTTCATTTCTTGTAAAACCTTTGAAACAAGTTAGTTTCATTTATAAATTACCACTTTCCTTAAATTAAAAGTATTTACTTAATTTAAGATCATGCAAATCAGTATTGACGAATGTATACTATTAAATATAAGCCACTTCAATGATGAATCCAAATTATTGTATATAAATGTCATGACCCTTTGCATATAAATTGTTATGTAATTGTTGCCATGAAAGGTATTCTTACTGCCTCATATTTGGTACTTCCTAAATGTAGTACTTAAGATTCCAGTCCTTACTGAAAAATAAAAAGTGTACTTGTATTCTCTCTGTGCTCTCTTTTGAACGACAAAAAAAAAATCATCATCGTCATTATTATACATTCTTAATATAGTATTAATTTTCAGATAAAAATTTGTCGAAACATTTCATGCAAATGCTTTGAAATTTAATGTTTTTGCGGTTACACTGATTTCTGACGGAGTAAACACGATGGATGATGCAGATAAAATGCGATAGCTCTCCATCGAAAGTTTGCTCCTGTTCGGGTATAATATACTCGTAGATAAGATAAGCAATGGGAGTGAGTTACACTTTTACAATTTACATTAACCGTTCACAGGCCGTTTCACTCTCGCAACTCTCGTTTGGAAATTATTTGAAAATGACATTTAAAAATGCAATAAAAATTGTCATCCATTTTTTAATTTTAATTAAAAACCTACGTACAGTAGTTCAAAGTTTTTCTTTAGAAAAGAAGCTTACATTTATTTTGAGTAAAAATGTATGAAAATAAACTTTTTATATAATTCACATTTTAAGAAACTCAGGTGTTGCATATCTCTGAGCTGATTTTTTAAAATTTTGTACAATACAGTGTACAGTGTGTGTGTGTGTGTGTGTGTGTGTGTGTGTGTGTGTGTGTATTTTTGGAACAGTTTCTACGGCAGGAGGGACTTGTTCCTCGGAGATGGACTTCATCTTAATGACGTTGGAGCTGCGAGGAAGACTATTTCATAATACTGTCTCTTCTTTTCAGGCTGTCTTAACTCGAACGGTCCCAGCGTAATTTCCACAAATTTCCCCTGCTCTCGCGAAGGTGTCACAATTACAAACAATTTGAAGGTTTTATCCTTAAATGCTCGGAGCCTACGAAATAAAATAAACGAACTTTTTTCTTTAATTGCTTGTAAAGACTATGATTTAATTGCAATAAATGAATCGTGGCTTAGCACTGAAACACGTGACTTTGTAGGGGAGTATCAAATTAGAGGTTATAGACTTTTTGTTAAAAACAGAATAGGTAGGCGAGGAGGCGGTGTTATGTTGTATATCAAAGATAATATTGCGAACATTATAGAAGTAAAGCATACAATTCCAGAACCGATAGATTCAAATATAGCAGAACTTAAATTGAACGATTTCAAACTTCTTGTTGCGGTTATATATAGGCCCTCTAATCAAACAGCTGATACGGACGAAGCGTTATATCGTGAACTAAAGAGAATAATAGGTAGTGAGCAGGCCTTAGTTATGGGTGACTTTAACTGCGCCAACGTAAATTACGATACAATGCAGGGAGACGCGGAAGGTAATCGTTTAGTTAATTTTCTCGAGGATAGCTTTCTTATTCAAAAGGTTGGGAACCTACGAGGTTGGACAGTATTTTAGATTTAGTAATTACGGACGATAGGCTGATCACTGATCTTCAAGTAATAGAACCGTTAAGCAATAGCGATCACAATATGGTAGAGTTTGTCCTCTCAGTTAGTCACTCGAAACCAGCTAACTCGACTAAAATTCCTAACTTCCAGCACGCAGACTTCTGTAAATTTCTAAATGAACTGTCACACGTCAATTGGGAAAACGTAGTGGGGATCTCCAACGCAAAACTAATGTGCGAAACTTTTGAAACAGTATTTAGGACTATAAATGAGGAATGTGTATCGTACAAAATTAAGCGTGCGAAAGTAAACAACAAGCCCTTGTGGTTTACTTCTAGAGTAGGAGACATTACAAAGATTAGAGATAGGGCTCATAGGCTACATAAGTGGATAAAGACAATTTGTGGTTACGAAACAACTACATATCTGTAAGACGAAGCGAAAAGTGTAATAAAAAAGTCCAAGCGCGAATTTGAAATCTCCATAGCTCGTGACGGTAAAGAAAACCCCAAGCGATTATTTCAATACGTCAACAATAGAAATTCAGTAAAAAGTGTCTTGGGGCCGTTGAAAAATGTTAACGGAGAGCTAGTTTCCGAAAACAAGCAAATGGCTACCTTGCTAAACGAATTTTTTGCGTCAGTTTTTACTATAGATGTAACGAATATCCCTACGGTCATAGTCATAATACCTTTTCATAATGGTAATATTTTTTATAATACTGTGGTTAGTGAAGGGGAGGTAATGCGCTATATTGATAAAATGAAAATGCGTAAATCACCGGGGCCGGATTCCATATATCCCATACAACTAAAAGAATTAAAAGATAGCATTGTTGTGCCGCTAACAAAGATTTTTAATGCGTCTATTTCTGAGAGGTGCGTAACAGAAAATTTCAAGTTAACAAACGTAACACCTACCTTTAAGAAAGGCGATAAAGGTGCGGCGGGAAATTATAGGCCAATCAGTTTAACGTCTGTTGTAGGTAAGCTACTGGAATCAATAATTAGGGGTCGTATACTAGAACACTTAGAATTGCATAACTTGGTTAGAAATACGCAGCACGGTTTTAAGCGAAACAAATCTTGCTTAACTAATCTTTTAGAATTCATTCAAAGCGTGGTTGAAGTTTACGATAGTCATCGGGCGGTTGATGTAGTGTATTTAGATTTTCAAAAAGCGTTTGACACTGCAACGCACAAAAGACTCATTGAAAAAAACTAAGGCTCATGGAATCAGGGGTGTAGTAATAAATTGGATAGAAGAGTGGTTGCGAGGTAGGAAACAGAGGGTGGTCGTTGATGGAGCGGAGTCTGTCCTGTCCCAAAGTTGGATCCTATCTGCTTTGCAGATAGCTGGTGAGAGAAGCTATATTTTTGGGGCCTCTTTGCGAGTGACTCGTTGCCCACGTCGGGCTAACATCATGAAAAAGAAAAACTATAGTGTTTGTCATTTACCATTACTTATTTAGACTTAGTGGATTTAATTTTCCCAGAAGAGTTCCTTGTTCTATGCACGGTCTGTGTGTATCATGAAAGAACCTCAGGGGACCATTCTGAGTTCAATCATATATATACTTACTTACTTTTGCTTTTGTCGAGTTTGAACGACGGTTCAGGATCGACCTGCGGTCGACCCCTCTGCAGCATCCTGCCTCATTTGCGGGACTTGGTGAAGGAGGGAATTGCTCTCTGATCGCCTCCTGCCCTCGTAGCCAGCCACGCATGGCTGGTCAGGGACTTTGCACAAGAATCTGTCCAGCTGGTTCTTGAAGTTATTCAGGTTGGTGTGCTGGAGATTCCTCACTTCTTTTGGAAGGACATTGAAAAGCTTTGGGCCCCGTATTCTGAGGGCATTTTCCATCCTCGTTTTCATGGCTCCTTGTCCCACCGCAGCTGGGACCGTACAAAATCTGCCTCTTCTCTCATTCCAGTTTGTTTCTATTTCATTTCTGAGGTTAGGGACAGAGCCCTCAAGTATGTTCCATATGTATATTATTGTGTACCGCTCTCGCCTTCTTTCAAGAGAGTAGAGTTCCAGGGATTGTAGTCGAGACCAGTAGTCTTCACCTTCCGTTTCCTCTATCTTAGACGTAAAAGTCCTTTGTATAGCTTCAATGCTCGCAATGTCTCTTTTTCTGTGTGGGCTTGTGAGTACTGAGCAATACTCAATTATTGGTAGGACTAGACTCTTTCATAATTTGAGCATGATGTTTGCTTTTCTGCTGCGGAAGCTCCTCCAGATGATTCCCATTATTTTCTAGCCGTTGTGATTTTGATTTTATAGTGCTCTCTGAATTCTGCATCCGACGACATTATTACTCCAAGATCCCTGACTTGTGGATTTGGTGTTATCTGTTTGGCTTGCGGAGTTTTGTACCCTTTTTTCTGTAGCTCTTTGTTATTACCATATCTTAGAAGTTGGAATTTTTCTTCGTTGAACTTCATATTGTTGTCTTCTGCCCACTGGAATAATGTTTCAATGTCGTTTTGTAGTTTTCTTATGTCATCTTCGTTCAATATTTCCTTACATATCTTCGTGTCATCTGCGAAGCATGATACAATACTGTCCTTAATATCTGTGCAATCATTATTATGAACAGCAAGGGAGCTAATACTGTCCCTTGTGGGACAGAGCTCACGACTTCCGAGACTTCCGATTTAACTCCGTTTACCACCACTCTTTGCGTTCTTTGCTTCAAGAAATTAAATATCCACTTTCCTAGCTTTCCAGTAATTCCTGTATCCTTAAGTTTGTGTGCTATGATTCCATGGTCATTTATCGAAGGCTTCAGCAAAATCAGTATATATTACATCAATGTTTTGTCCTCGACACAATGTTCCTAATATTTTCTCCTGGTGGTCTAGTAGCTGTGACAGGCATGATCTACCCGCCCTGAAGCCATGTTGATTTGGGTTGTATAAGTCTTTTTCTTGTAGGTAGTAGGTAATTTTGGCTCTAATTATGCGTTCAAAACACTTTATAAGGTGTGAGGTGAGAGCCACTGGCCGATAATTTTTGGGCATTGCTCTGTTACCACCTTTAAATAGGGTGGCAATATTCGCGTTCTTTAAGGGGAGTGGAATTTGTCCTGTGTCGAGTGATTTCCTCCATAGTAAGTATAGCGGTTTTGCAATACTCTCTTTGCATTTCTTCAGAAATGTGGCACTCCATGTGTCTGGCCCTGGCGCTGAATTGTCTCGCATCTGTGATAAGGCCGTAATTACATCTCCTTCCGTGAACTCGAAGTCTATTAATAGGTTTGTGCCAGGATTTGTTCTTGGTTGATCTGTTTCAACGTCGAAAAACTCGTCTGGGTTTTCCACTTCCATCTCGGACTTAGGGGTGCTAAACACAGATTTAAATTGTTCCCTTAGCAGTTCACTTATTTCTTTCGGGTCATTTGTGTATTCGGCCTCCCCGTCTATCAACAGTCCAATACTTTCTTTACACTGCATTTTCCTTTTCGCAGAAGTGTAGAAGTATTTTGGGTTATTTTTTATGTTTTCTGCTACCTTGTTTTCCTCCTCGTTTGTCTTATGTATGAATGTTTGCTTTAGGTCCATTTCTATTTCGCCAAGTTTCCTCTCTAGTTTGAGTCTCTCTGCATCAGTTCTGCATCTGTGGAGATGTTTTACGGTTTGTCGTCGTTGCCTGAATAGAGTCCTGATTTTCCTCTCGAGCTTGCTACGTTTTCTTTCCTGTCTCTCTGGAATATGTTTCAGTATTATAGGCTTGGTTTCCGTCTCTATTATACATAGTATTTCTTGTGGAGTCTTCTCGTGTAGTAGCAATTCCCAATTTATCTCCTTTAAATCTTTATTTACGTTTTCCCAATTTACTTGCTTTGAATTTATGTTTAAGCCTTCAAATATTCCATCTGCCTCTCTGGGATGCGTTTTCGGACCTCTGGGTGCTAACTTCAATTGTATATCGATGAGGTTATGGTCGGAGAACTTTGTGTGGGTTACTTTTTTATTTATTATTATCTCGTTGTTATTTGTCCACATTAAATCCAAAACGTTCTCCTTTCTCGTGGCTTCACAGATTTCCTGGGTAAGGGCGTAATGTTCCATAATATCTAAAAGCATTGTTGCTTGGGTTCTGTCATCTTTAGTAATGTTGCCATGAAACTTCTCAACATACATAACTTCGTCATTTTTCTTCCATGATATGAATGGGAAATTAAAATCTCCGAAAATTAGAATATTTGTTGCTGGAGTTTCAAGTAATTTTAATATGTTTTCTATTTCATTTGTAGCAAATTGGAATTCACTTTTTGTGGTGTTTGGTGGTCTGTAGATGTTCATAATGGTTAGGTTCAGTTCTTTTACTTCTAATATAATAACTTCAACTGAGCTGTTTGATTTCTTTACCCTCACTTCACATGTGTAAGTGTTTTTCACGTAGATACACCACCCTCCTCCTCGTCTAGCCACTCTATCTGCTCTGTATATGTTGTAGTCCAGCAATGCTATTTCAGTATTCTCGATGCAGTTTTCACAGCCTTTATATATATATATATATATATATATATATATATATATATATATATATATATATATATATATATATATTCTTTTCTATTTATCATTGCTCAATTATGAACTGTATTTCAAAGGAAAATGGAAGCCAATGTTTCATTAATAATAATTTATATTACATTTCATACTCGCACCTCATTCGTAACGGCAAAGGTCATGTGACGTAGGGAACCTACCGTTTTATGTACATGGGATCCGTACCCCACTAGAGAGAAGGCCCAGAAAGGCACCTCAATTGTTGAAATTTGAGGTCGAAACCGGGGCTCGAACCCACGTGGGACCTTCCGATAACAACCTAACGCTCTATCACGAGGCTACCCTTGTGGGTCAATAAACAAGATAGCCAATTATTATAAGACTGGCAGTTAGCTACGTTTTAACTGTGTTACAACACTGCCATGGCTGTTTTTATCTGACCCAAAACCAGTCTCTCCACAAATTCTCCTGTGAAAGTGAGGCGAGTATAGAATGCCCACGCTTCCTGGTATTTACAAGAGGAACAAGCGTCCTGGTCCTTTCATTTGGCTCTTTGGAAAGTGTCAGGGTCCCATCAGTGATACCTTTAGCGTGAACTAGGATTTATTGGCCTGTCCTCTCCGGTTTTTACTTACATTTGGGGGCATATTGGTTTCTCTGCGAGTTACTGGTACCCATAACTACTATGCGCATTTAGTTTAGCCCTGGCACTCTATTTATTACATATTTACCACAATTTTTTCCTCTTGCTACCATTTCGCTCTTTCTTTCTTTATTTGTTCCTCTCCATTGCCATCACCAATATTTTTTTTTCATATTTTTACCTGTCCAAAGAGTAGTACAAACCTTTTTATGACATATATTACACATTATTACTTTTATTAGCTTTATGAAGCTTTAAATAGAACAAAAAACAAATAACGTTCTAGTATTATTTATATATTTATAACTGAAGTCAATAATAGAAACGGTAATTGTGATAATGTAACAGAAAAAAAAGAAAAATCTATTAATTACCGACGATAAAAGTGAATATACATATTTTCCGGCAATATGACGTACATATTAACTCGTACATATTATCTCTCCCGTAAAAGAGCCGACAAACATCCTTCATGTTTCAGTTTAAAAACTGCTTTTAAGTAAATAAAATGATGTATGATATATTGAAGTATATCTTTGAGAAACACTTCAATTAATTTTATATTGAATGTGTAAATATTTTAATCCTATTTTTACCGATGTTACGAGAGTTTTAGTTACATATGACTTCACCTTCGCTACTTAATTCTATAGACGCAATTAGATTATAATCAATATAAGCCCAGTCTCATCTTAGTCTCTCTCTCTTCGGTTCTATTATACTCATCCGTTCGAGTGAGAACAATTCAATAAGCAAATATGAACATTATTGAATTTAGTACATGGATAGGTTTTTTAGAACAATAATATTTCATTGTTCTTTCAGTCTCTCACTTTACATTCAAAAGCGATCGTGCGCCGATAGAAGGAATTAAAAGCAATTGTTGCCACTTACCTCCATCCTGAAGGAAGTTTCGAGTTTTGTTTGAACTGGTTGGCAAATCACAAACAGGGAATGGCTGGTTTCGTTCTGGATGAGACAGTCGGTAAGCAGCTTCGGAGGTTCTGCAACAAAATCGTTCGAAGAAGAAAATTGGCGTTTGTTTATTCTGGTCTGTTTTGCTAATTGAAAGAGCTCTTCTCACACCTAAATTTCAATGTTTTCGAGCTATTGTTTTATTCCGTACGTGGACTGTATCTACACGGGATGTTTGATGTATTCAATTGGCCATTAAAATACCACATTCGCAAGGTATGCCGAGATACGGCATGAGAATTATGAACACATTAATACACATATATGAAAACGATTTCACGAAAGTAACACGTGACTAATACTTAGGGTGAAAATAACCACGAAGAAAAATGAGAACAAGAAATAGTATTCAAGCGCTTTCGTCTAATGACATCTTGAGGAGCGCTAATTTTTTAATTACTCCAGCAGTAGTAGAAAGCTGGATAGAAAAGCATAAGGCTCTTTCCTCACCCTCTGCTCCCTCCCCGCCAGAGGTGGGTACGGAAAAAAGTTGGAAAAATACCTTGACCCTGGAAAAGGAACCAAGGAAACTTAACAGGAAAGGCCATTGAAAAGTAGAATATGAGCTAGCTCTACAATTACGCCATGCACACAGAGATCATCCACGAAATAGCACCGCTATATAAACTAACCAATAATATACATGTGCCGATCGCACATCAACCACTTGGTATCGTGACAAAAACCTCTAACATATGGAAACAAGAATTAAGAACAGAAATAAGATTTTCCACACCATGCTCTCACCCGTTACCTGCATCCAGCCAATCAAAAGAAAAAAAATTGTGTCGGCAGAAATGTAACTCTACTCACCTAATCCATGTCATGCATTTTTTTTTAAGTTTTATTTTTGTTATGAAATTATGTTTCTACAAAATATTTTTCTACTCTATTAGACATATTAACAAATGAAGCAAGTGTGTGTGTGTTTTCTGTAATTTGATGTGTGACCTGTGTATGTGCCTGCCAACTGTTTGAATGTCGCCGAGTTTCAACTTGGGTTTCCCGCCATGAAAGGTGTTTATACAACAAGTGATATATTGAGTTGTTCATACTTCGTCGTGTTGTGCCACCACGAGAGTAGAGAAAATCTCTTTCCGGCGAGGAATATGAGTGGGAGATCCCTGTATCTATCCCAGTGTACTTGTCCCTTATGGAGAGTGAAAGTGTTTCGCGGGTGATCACCCGTTATTGCTACGGTTAATTCAAGAGTCTCCCACTTAGGGGTGTTTATGAGACAAGTGATAAAAAAGTAAGTTGCTCGATGGTTGATCATGCTATATGGGACACAATCAACCAGAAACGTCACTCTAAAGTGAGGGGAGAATTAAGTGTAGGAGGAAATGTTCAAACAAACTCCCGCAGAGTTACGTTATACTGCTATTTTCTTAAATTCTATTATAGTGAGGCCAGTCTTAAACTCTGAGTGTATTCAGAACTTTGTTCAGCCTATTTTTAAACATGTTCACACTTTGGCTTGAAACAACCTCCGAGAGAAGTTGGTTCCAAATATTAACTATTTTAGGAGAAGTTACCACAGACGGAGATACTAAGTGTTTTAAAGTTCAAATTTAAAACTATTATTTCTTGTTAGATTGGTATTAAATGAGAATAAGTTCCTGTAGGCTGTCTATTCCATTGAGTATCTTGAAAAGTTTAATAAGCCGTCCGCACAACCTACTGGTCTCTAAGGTAAACAGATTTAAGCGTTAAGCGATTTAAGCTTCGGTGGTAGTTTTGCAGTCTCACTGAAGGGATCAATTTTGTAGCCCTAGCTTGTACCCTTTCCAACCTTTCTATATCCTTCCTAAGGGACGGAAACCAAAGCTGCACACAATACTCGAGTTGAGGTCTAACTAATGAATTATAGAGACTTTACAATCTCATTGTTTCTAAATTGGAACTGTCTTTTAATATAACCTAATATTTTTAAGGCCTTTTTTCTCGACTTCTACATAGTGTTTCGACGGTTTGAGATCATTACTAATATAAATTCCTAAGTTTTTCTCTAGATCAATCTCAGTCAAGTTCCTCCCCAACAGAGAGTAGTCAGTCTTCGGGTTCTTGTAACCTCTGTGTATTACCTTACATTTGTTCAAGTTGAATGACATCTGCCAAGTATCAGACCATTCGCCCGACCTATCGAGATCATTTTGAAGCGTTTTTACGCCCTCCTCATTACTTACACTATTTCCTAACTTGGTATCGTCTGCAAATTTAGAAACTGTACTTAGGAGCCCGACGTCTATATCATTAATATAGATGATAAAAAGTAAAGGACCCAGGACGGAACCCTGTGAGACACCACTGGTGACGGAGGCCCACTCCGAAACCACTCTATTTATTACCACTCTTCTCTTTCTATCTCTCAACCAATCTTGAATCCAGTTGGAAATGAGCCCGGTAATTCCTAGTCCCCTAACTTTAGTCATTAATATCACGTGAGGGACATTGTCAAAGGTTTTTTGAAAGTCGAAATACACTATATCTATTGCTCTAGTAAAATTCTAACAAGTTTGTTAGACAAAATGTATGCCGCCTGAATCCATGTTGAGAATCAAAAATTAAATTGTTTAATTGAAGGTGATACACGATAAGTTCTGTAATAGTGGACTCCAACAGCTTGCCGACAAATGGCGTTAAACTGATCGGGCGGTAATTACAAGGATTTTGCCTACCCGTCTCTTTAAAGACTGGTGTTACATATGCTAATTTCCAGTCGATTAGAATGTTAATTTGTACACTACACTCTCGCTAAATTTATTTAAAAGGGTTTAATTTTAAAAACGAATAAACCTTTCTACTCGGAGGAATAGTGGAAAAGAATATTGAAACCTCTGTTTTTTTACTTTGTAAAATAAAACTTCCTGATTCAGTCGCCAAAGCAATCAGAATACATCTCGTATTCATTGTTTTAGAAGTGAAAATGTACATTAAAACAAAACATGAATGTAATATATATATATTTAAAAATATGCATTACAATCATCAAATTTCATACTATAAAACAAGCACAAACAAATAAAAAAGGGAATAAACAAATTTGAACCTTAAGACTAAAATTTAAATGAAAGAGTTAAAATTTAAATGAAATTCCTTTTTAATGTTGGCTTGATCTTTCATTTGTGCTCTTTCAGATATTTATTTTTCAATGAATTTCGCGGGGACGTTTCCTTATTTCTGCTTCTGAGAGATTGGCTCCGTCCTTTGACCATAAAGGCGAGCTCCCTCCCACAATTTCATGCATAAGAAAACGAAAATGCAAACCCGCTGCCGTGAAACCGGAGATAGGGCAACAGGCGAAGGAGGAGAGATAAAGAAGACGAGCCCAGATATGAAAGTGAAGATCTAGGAGAAGGTGAGAAATGGGATATGGGAGAAAGAGAAGAATCGCTGAACGATGGGGTTGGAGAGAAAGAGGTGAAAGGAGGAAGCTAAAAACAAAACCTAAATCGATAGAGAGATAAACATGGAAAAAAGTAGAAGTGAGTAAAAGTAGAAAAGCCAGCCCACACACACACAACTTTCTTTATAAAGAAAAATGAGGGGACGCTTTACATCATAATTAAATTTCTACAGTATTTTCTTCACATACCTCTTTTATACAGATTTAAAAGCCAAAATCTAAAAGACAAGAAAAGTTAAAAAAAAAATAATAATAATAATGAAACTGTGCCAAAAGCTATGAAGGAAATTCTCCAGTCCAAAAAAATGATTATGTAAATGTCGAACGGCAAAAAGTATCTCGAATTCATGGCTTTCTCTTTCCTTCCTTCAATAAACGTTAAAAATCACAAAATTTTATGTCATGTGTACATTATCCACAAACAAATAAGTGCTTACTGGTATTTTATTCACAATGTTTTGTTTATACATATATATATACACACACACACAGTATATGTACGAGTATATAGTTCGTTCTTATTCGTTCCTATCTTTTGTACTATGCATAGGATAGTTATGAAAAGTTTACCGTTCGTTTGGAAAAATTTAATAAAAAAAGAAGAAATAGTTCAACTCAAACATTTGACATAAAACACAAAGAATTTGAGGGAAATAAAAAAAAATGTTAAAATGCAAACCTTTTCGTGCATTTATTTACAAAATTATTTAATACTTTGTGTCTCCACCTTTTGCTTGAATGACTTTAATGATTCGTTTTGGATATTTTGGGTAGAAATTTTAGCCCATTCTTCGGAAAAAAATTGTACAATTCATTCAGATTCGAAATGTTTTATTGCGGACACCTTTTTTCAAATCAAACCATAAATTATCAATTAAATTGAAATCTGGGCTTTGACTGGGCCACTCGAGAAACTTGAAATTCTTTTGCTGAAGTCATTTCATGGTGCTCTTACTTTTATGTTTTGGAACATTATTCGTTGCAGTACCCAACTGCGACCCATTCGCAACTCCCGAACTGAAGGCAATTCATTTTCTTCTAAAATTTCCTGACATTTCTTCGAATTCAAGATTCCAGTGATGACAACAAACTTTCCTGGACCAGAAGCACTAAAACATCCCCGAAGAAGCAAACTACCACCAATATGTTTAACCGTAGGAAGGATGTTTTTCCCCGAATGCAGTATTTGATTTTCAGCAAACATACCGTTGTTCGTTGTTCCGAAATAATTCAATTTTGGTCTTGTCTGCTCAGAAAACTTTCTTCCAGAATGCAAATCCATTATTTTGATGATCCTTGGCGTACTTTAAACAAGCTTCTCTGTGCGCTTTTCGTAGCAGAAGTTTTCTTCGTGCAACTCTTCCATACAGACAATTCTTTCTCAATGTATGACTTACAGTAGAGGGATGGCCATCGATCTTAGTCTTAATGTTTGGCAAATATCATCCGCAGTCACTCAGTAGATTCGCAGCAGCCACTCTTTCAATTCGTCTAGCTATACGTTCTGAAATCTTGCAAAGTCGTCCACAACTTGGTAGAGTTTTGATTGTTATGAAGCCTTTCCATTTCTTTATAACTGCAACAACCAAAAAAATTGAATTCGAAGTTCTTCTCCTATCTTCATCTAACTCTTTCCAGGCTCATGTGCAGCAACAACAGATCTCTTTAGATAGGTAGACAACCCCTTACCACGACGACTCATTGTTCACTAATGGCTCGTACAGTTATCTGTTTCTTCAGAATTGCCAACAGTCTTTAATCAATAAACATCTAACTACTGATAAAAATTTTAAATTCTTCAAGTTTGACGTGGACAAAGTATTAAATAATTTCGTAAATAAATGTTAAAAGTTTTGAATTTTAACTTTTTTATTTTCTTCAAATTCTTTACATTATGTTAGAGTTAAACTAATTTTTTTTTTATTTCCAAACGAACCATAAATTTTTCATAACTCCTCTGCACTGAAATATTTCTCTGTACGAATACTTATGAGCGCCACTCTATATACAGTGCGTTCGAAAAGTGTCTCCGCAGTGCTATGTTAAACTCATAGGAAATTGAAAAACTACAATGTTTTCATTCAACCATGATTTAGTGATTTTATTACATAACCTTTTGATTTTACAGCATGTGTTGAAAGTGTTTTCCACCATTTTGCAGGCACAGAGCAACTCGTCTACAATTGTTGTCAAACACTTTTTTTTAAAGTGTTGGTTGCTGCGGAGAGACTTTTTGAACGCGACAAGCTTGACCTTCGCGAAATGAGAAATCATCGCGCGGAACCTTTGTAAGGTTGTAAGGTAAGGTATATATATATATATAGTCCAGGCAATTTAGAGCAAAAATAGCTTCAACCTGGGCAAAATTGCTTCAGAAGCTTTCTAAACTGTTTCCAGCTCAGGAACCATTGCAGAATAACATATCCAAAATCCGACAAAATTAGACCCCGGGAACACCCCCAAAAATGAAATTCAAAATGGCGGACTGGCAGTTTCCTACGAAATACAATAAATTTTAATTTCGCTTTGTAGAGAGAGTTATGACGTTTTTCTTGATCAGTAAAATGTTTTAATACACATTTTCGTTTCTAAATTAACCTATATGACACTAAAAATTGTATTAGGCGGCTAGTATTAAACTATGACGTCACGTAATGTAAATAAAATATACTGTATGGAGTGTATGTGAGAATGGACATTGCTACATCTTTATAAACTTATATTATATACAACTCTAATTCCTACTACCCACTATCAAATCTGCGTATTTGTGCTTGTCATTTTCTTTAAAACTGTTATTATGTACTCCTTTTAAATACTGCAACACAGTTTATTAATTTGTGTTTTCTGTTTCAGACTGACTCGGTGTACGGCTGACTCGGTGTGCGTCCGCCTTCAAGAATGCAGACCCCTGAAGAATTGTGCGTGATTTGTAAGGAGAAATTGGACAGTGGACAGGAAGTGGTTCACATCTCGCAAAAAGGAACAGATGGTATAAATGCATCCAGCCGCAGCCGTGGAAGCGATGTTGTTGCAACAGCTGGAATAAGTGTTCACGTTGTATGTAGGAAAAGGTTTACGGATAAAAAGACCATTGAAATAAAGAAGCGACAGACCGCAGCCGAGGCAATACCAAGGAAAAGTGCTCGTTTTCATGAATACGCATTTTCCAGTGCTACTCACTGTTTGTTTTGTGATACCTTTGTGGACTTTTTTTCCAAACACAAACCAAAATCAGAGCATGTCAAAATAAGAACTGCAGAGTTCTCCGAAACCATAAAAAGGTGCTGTGAAAGCCGCTGCGATGAATGGTCGTTTAATGTAAAAGGCCGTCTGGAGTATTATCTTCGTGATCTTCCTGCTGCAGATTGTGTCTACCATCACACCTGCAGCGTAAATTTTCGAAGTGGAAAAAACATTCCTCGCGCATACTCCTCCGACGATCATGATTCGAAGAAAGGGAGACCAACTAATGAAGAGCAACACCAAGCATTCCTTCAGACCTGTGCTTACCTGGAAGAGAATGATGATGAACAACTGTTGATTGGAGACCTAATTTCCAAAATGGAGGAATATCTTCAAGGAAGTCAGAGCTCTGTCTACGAACGCAGGCACATGAAGAGAAAGCTTTTAGAACGTTACGGAGACAAGATCATAATATCAGGTGAAAGTGGGAAGGCAGATGTAGTAACACTACGAGAGACAGCTAATGAAATTCTTATAGATTATCACAAAAAGTCGAAAGAATGTGAAGATTTACTTAGTAGAAGCTGCTGCAAAAATAATCAGAAGTGATATCAAGTCTGTCGACTCGCCTAGAAAAGATGTGTATCCATCTCCAAATGACATCACTGCAGAAAGTGCTCTTGATTACATTCCCAACAGTCTGAAATTGCTATTATCAAAAGCATTTGCGGGACAGGATGCTTCAAGAAAAATAGGTGCAATTGGGCAGAGCATTATGCAAGCAACCCGTCCTAGAGGATTACTATGTCCACTACAGATCGGTTTGTCGGTTCAGCTACACCACAACTTTAGGTCAAGGTACCTTATTGACGTTCTCCATCAGCTGGGTTACTGTTCGTCGTATGCAGAAGTAACAAGATTCGAAAGAAACGCGGCGCTGGCAAGTGGGTCTGGCTCTTTTACTGTTGATGAAAACACTGCAGTCCTTCTAGCAGCAGATAACGTCGATCATGATGTCTGCACTTTGGATGGGAATACCTTTCATGGAATGGGTATGATTGCCGCAATAACTCCGAAGATCAAGATCCACCCTTCTATTCACAGGCGTAATGTTGGTGACAATGACATTAAGAAGATTGCAACCGTTGACATTAGGGAATATAGACACGCGAGAAGCATGTTGAGGGACATCTCATTCCGCGAACTTCCAGTACCCACTGCCACCATAAGTCGACTTAGTCTTCTCTGGCAGATATCTTCAGCAGAAAGATCAGGTCAAGTTGGTCCGGAACAATGCAGGCAATTCACGGTGGATCAAGTGTCTCACATCCAGGTGTGGCGTCGATCACGTTCCTTCCCATCATAGATATGTCGCCAACTGACATGACCTGCATATTTTCGACATTACTATATTTGAGCAAGATAGCACGCGATCAAAAAGTCCCATGCATTATTACCTTTGATCAGCCTTTGTTCTGGAAAGCTTCCCAAATCATCAATGAACAGAGAGACCTGCAGGACATTGTTTTAATGCTGGGATCATTTCACACTCTGATGAATCTTTTGGGAGCAGTCGGTACTCTTATGAATGGTTCAGGATTGTCTGAAGTACTTCAAGAAATATACGGACCAAATGCCGTGCAACACATGATGTCTGGAAAAGCTGTTTCAAGAGCGATACGTGGTCATATGATAGTAGATGCAGCTCTTAGTACCTTACTAGTCGCAGACGTTTTCCCTCGTAATGAAGATGGAACTCCTCATGACCTCCATAAGGAAGCTTGTGACCTGCTCGACGATGTTATGACCGCCAAACAATCAGTTGAGGATGTGGAATCTTCGAATGCATTGTCTCAGATTGCTACCACTTTGGATGCGAAGAAAACTGACCTACAATCTACTTCGCAAACAAGTCAACTCTGGTTGGAATATCAGCGAATGATCAACATTGCACGTTCCTTGATAACAGCAGACAGAACCGGCTCGTGGGATTTGCACTTGCAAGCTATGCTGGAGACCATCCCCATAATTGCAGCAGCCGGACATCACAATACCTGAAATCGATATATATGTACCTGCAGAAAATGTTAAGTTTGCCTTCTGAAATCCAGCCGTTAACAAAATGTTCCAGGAAGGTAAGTTTGTGGTAAGAAGAAGCGACAGATTATGGGCCGGACTCGGCACAGACCTGGTGATAGAACAAGTACTAATGCGTTCCCTGAAAAGCAGAGGCGGACTGACACGCGGAAGTGGATTTACAGACATCCAAAGGACAACGTGGCTCTTTTCTATGCCTCTGTGTTCCACTTATAACTTAGCAATGTAGGAATACACCAGAGTTTTGTTGGAAAGTAGTGAACAGCACAAGGAAATGAGGGGAAGTAGACAAATCAGGGACAGTAATGACATGAAGAAAGTACTTGAACGTCTGGAATCCTTATCCCCATTCCATTCTACCTCGGGTCTCTGCAACATTGTAACAGGGCTAACTGCTGATCCTGGAGTTAACGTTCATCAATTGCATTCAATCGGTACGAACATTGTCGTAAAAATGATTGGGAAACAAGCCTTTACATATTCTGCCAAAAGATCTGACAAAGTGAAAACACTAGGATCTGCTTCTGCCGTTGTGATCACTGATGCTTCAGATATAGAAGTGATCCTGCACTACTGTTTCAGAGAATGATGACTGTTGCCACTGGCGGAGACATGAATCTTGAAGATGTCATGTGTTACGAACTGTGTGCATATCCTCCTGCATTGTTCGAATCACGAAGTATCTCGAGGAAACCCGATAAGTCTCAGCTAGCTCATGCAATAATCAAATACACTGACACTTTACGCATGGAAGAAGTTCAAGAAATTCAGTGCACAGACCAGTACGTATTGGATGGTGGATCTCTACTACATCGTGTTTCCTGGCGTCAAGATGAAACATATGACAGCATCGCCAACTCATATGCCGATTTCACTCTGAAAACATATGGAAAAGCAATCATTGTTTTTGATGGCTACAGCAGCTCTCCTACGATCAAGGACATGACCCACAGAAGACGCAGCACCAAGACAAGCAGAAATGTGAATCTCAGTCCAAGCATGAAGTTTGTTGGCCAGAAGGAACACTTCTTGGCTAATGAAAACAACAAGCAAGCATTTATTTCCCTCGTAGGTGAGATGTTGAAGAAGCACAGGTGTACTGTTCACAACGCAGATGGGGATGCTGATGTGGACATCGTTCGTGCAGCAGTTTCCTCATCAGAAAATGCAACTACAACAGTAATAGGGGAAGACACCGACTTGCTGATTCTCCTTCTGTACCATGCCAAGGACAGTGGTTTCAAGTTGTACTATCGCAGCGATATAAGACTGGGACCATCTCCTAATCCTGTGTATGATATTCTCAGCATTCAATCTTTGTTGGGCAATGACATCTGCAAGTATCTCCTGTTTGTGCATGCTTTCACGGGCTGTGATAGCACATCCAGAATTTTTTCGATCGGTAAAGCCAAAGCATTCGACACACTGATGAAGGTGGCTGAACTCCGTTCAGTTGCAAATACATTCTGTTCTGATTGTTGCCAACACTCTGACATTGAAAGCCGCTGGAAGAAAGGCAATGCTTCTGTTGTATGGCTGCAAAACACTTGAATCCACTAACGCACTACGTCATCGAATGTTAGTTGAAAAGGTAGCTACAGCTAAATCTTTTGTTACACCCGAACGTTTGCCACCTACCGATGCGTCCACAAAGTACCACAGCTTTCGCACATACTTTCAAATACTAATCTGGAAGTCTACAGAAGAGAAGATCGATGCAGAACAGTGGGGTTGGTATGTAAAGAATAATTCCTACTACCCTACAGCCTGCGACAAGCCACCAGCTCCAAATTATCTACTCAACATGATCCGCTGCTCCTGCAAACGAAATGTGCTACTTCAAGATGTGGATGCAAGCGTAATGGAATGCCCTGTTCAGCCGCTTGTGGCGAGTGCCAAATCAGTGGTTGCGATAACAACCCAAGTACCGGTAACTATCCGATGATAGTGATGAAGAGGATTAATTTCTGTATGTTTGTGACCAGGTATCACTTCTTCTGTAATGAACATAACTTGAAACTGGGAAAAAAATAATTGTTGTATTATTGATTATAAAAATCTGTAAAAAGCTATATAACATTATATTTGCGTAATAACTGGTTGTGTTGTATATTGTTGAATTATTTAAAACATTACAACTGAAAGAAAAAGCATCAAATGTATCTCTATAAATAAAAGCGTAAATTATATATATTTTTTTTTTCGTAGGAAACATCCAGTCCGCCATTTTTAATTTCATTTTTGGGGGTGTTCCCGGGGTCCAATTTTGTCGGATTTTGGATGTTATTCGGCAATGGTTCCTGAGCTGGAAACAGTTTAGAAAGCTTCTGAAGCAATTTGCCCAGGTCTAACTACAAATTGCCTGGACTAATACTAAAACACCTCATTATGTTTACCGCAAAACGTCGTAGAATTCGATACGGTAATACACTTTTGAAGTGCGTAGCGAAACACGACAAACACCATAAAAGATTATCCGAACGAAGTCGAGTTGCCAATATAGATCCTCTATGCAAATAAATTTCAGAGTTCATTTGGTCACGGTTCTAAAGATACATGCAGATCCTCGTTTACTTCGGACTAATTATGAAAAATATTCCTGCAGGTACAGAAAACGACATCAGAC
This sequence comes from Bathynomus jamesi, assembly GCA_023014485.1. NCBI lineage: Eukaryota > Metazoa > Arthropoda > Malacostraca > Isopoda > Cirolanidae > Bathynomus > Bathynomus jamesi. The sequence goes on along the minus strand of JAJOZX010001098.1, from coordinate 628,825 downwards.
GGACGTTTTCAGATATCGAAGGCCACCTCAATTCGTTACGGTTGGAAACAGATGTCAGCCTCTTAAATCATTTCCAAGATATCTTAAAGCAAGTTTCAAGGAAAACCCTCCAATCCAAAAATCATTAAAAAAATCTAAGTGTCAACCATAAACGAAGCCCTAAAACATTACTTCGCTCACGATTTTCAATTCTAGGTTTCATCAAGCAAACATGCTCCACACTTCTCGCGGACCTCACCCATCAGCCGACACGCCTGCACAGACGCAGTCTCGGGTCAACCTTCTGACGGCCCAGCATTCATTCAGTCCACTCATTTTCGCGACAGAAAGCTTTCGAAGACAAACTCCGTTGAAAGAAAAGTTTTGCCCGTATACAATATTTCAGTATAGGCTTCATTTTGTGTCGTTCATCGTCGAACTTGTATTTAATCAAACAATTAAATATTGTTCTACAATTCAGTGTTAATTTAATAAATTTTTATTTAATTTGTTCACTGTTGCATTCAATGTTTAATAAATGGTATAAACTTATCGTATTCCTAACCTGAAAAAGTAATTAATACTAAAATTCTGAGCTAACATCCAGACTAATCTTATCTTGCATAAATTAATTATACGATCATTGTCAAATGGCGCCACACACACAATATATATCTATATATATATATATATATTATTTCTTCTTTCTATTTGCGAATAAAACTGCATTCATGTTTGCTAACGACATAAAAACAAAAACTGTATTATATATATATATATATATATATATATATATATATATATATATATATATATCTTATTTCTCTCTCTTTCCTATTTCTCTCTTGTCCCTGAAGATATGAATATATCACGAAAGCGCTCGGACTTCGTGTTTCCTTTTCCTTTTCCCTGTGGTTCTTTGCTTACCGTATTTTACGCCTCATAAGACGCTACTTTTTTCACGAAAAATGTCTCCAAAAATCATTTCAGGGTTCATATGTTATTGTGTGTTTAATGTTCTTTTAATAAAGTTATGGGAATATATTTTTTGTCAGGCTGGTAAATCTTCGAAATATTTTTTCCTAAATATTCTTTGCTAAATATAGGGTGCGTCTTACCACTTGTAGCGTTTTATGATGCGTAAAATACGGTGTGTGTGTGTGTGTGTGTGTGTGTGTGTGTGTGTGTGTGTATAAGCACCATTCTGTGTTTCCTTTTTCCTTCGTGGTTATTTTCATCATATATATATACAGGGTGTCCAAGAATTATCTGTACAAGTTTTGGCTGTTATTAAAAGTCAACCATGAAGTGTAGAAATTCCAGTGTTGTCCCATTTTACAGAGAATCTCATAAGTTTTTTCTGATACCAAGTTTTGACAAGTTTTTTAGAAATTCAAGTGTGTCCGAAAATTATCTGTACAATTTCATCTTTTAATAAAATTCTTGATAACACACGTAAAATTCTTAAACAAGATTATTTAGAATCTGTATTTTCAAAAGTTTCTTTTAGTAAAGTAACGTTGTTACAAACATTCGATATGTCCACCATCAGTGATTCGCAAAACATCCAATAGATAATCCAAATGTTGCCATGTACGCTGCAGCATATCCACATCAATTCGCTCAATAGCAGCTGTGATTCTTGCTTTTAAATCATCACTGTCTGTGTGTATGCACCTGATGGTGCACATATCGAATGTTTGTAACAACGTTACTTTAATAAAAGAAACTTTTCAAAATACAGATTCTAAATAATCTTGTTTAAGAATTTTACGTGTTATCAAAAATTTTATTAAAAGATGAAATTGTACAGATAATTTTCGGACACAATGGAATTTCTAAAAAACTTGTCAAAACTTGGTATCAGAAAAAACTAATGAGATTCTCTGTAAAATGGGACAACACTGGAATTTCTACACTTCATGGTTGACTTTTAATAACAGCCAAAAGTTGTACAGATAATTCTCGGACACCCTGTATATATATATATATATATATATATATATATATATATATATATATATATATTTTTTTTTTATTTTTTATTTCAAAGGCGTTTTTATAGGGTAGGCAGGGTAGGCTTTGCCTGACCATTAATTTTGCCAAACTTTAGAAGCATAAATATACAAATATAAATGAGCGCAATTAGACAAAATCTGTCGATCGCGCCCTCTTAATCCAATATCATACGATTTCTTTTTTTCATATTAGCTATTACAACCTAAAACGCCCTGCCTACCTTGAATGTATAATATAAATTCAACTAGTGTGGCGGATTTGATAAATGCCATTTTTAATACAGAGTAAATGTACATATAGTCAGCGCGCGGACTTTCCTACTAAACGATACATTTTGCACGCTTACGCTCATTATGAAGCCATCCTGTATGAAGAAATATGAGAAACTACGATTTGGGGGGGGGGTTAAAAGAAGAAGATTGATAGGCGAATGGTGTATGACGTCACAAGGGATTTTTTTTTGGGGGGTGTTTGCGCGAATATACAAATCACTTAGTCTTTAGTATGACAAGTTTGACAACGTGTGAGTGATAGATAATGTGATCTATGTGCTTTCTTTTCAATATAAGTTACTATTCTAGTGCCTTATTATAATGGAAATAAGTGTCGACTATTTGTTAAAAAACAATTTTTTTAAATTGGAAAGAGAACTGCAAATTCAGATTAAAAACTCAGGTAGGCGTAAATTAAATAATTTCAAAATAATAACATTTGATAAACAAGGCAATAGAGCCTTCTCGAATGATTGGTTTAGCAAAAAAATATGGCTGACTGGATGCCCAATAAGACAGAAATTGTTCTGTTGGCCTTGTTTACTTTTTAATACGAAGAAGGCTATCGAGATCTTAAAAATTTGAGCAAAGCGTGTACAAAATACAAATCATCAAAATTGAATTTAGAATGTGTAATGAAATTAAGTTTGTTTGCCAAGTATATATATATATATATATATAATATTCTGCCCACCCAATGCACCACTTTATTGCACCAGTCCAAGAACCGCCTCTGATATATATACCCCTCAGACATATTCATGGCTTGCAAATTCATCCCCAAAGATGCATCGACACGAATATTTTTTGTGCGAACACTCATCGCGACAAATATTCATCGCAAGATTTTTCAGTGTGACGAAAATACGTCGCGCAAACATTTATCGCCGTCAACACACACACACACACACACACACACACACACACACACACACACATATATATATATAGTTACTGGTGGAATATGTTAACAGTAAATCAAAATTAAAATCTTAAGTTATTCAAATTAACAAAAATAACACAATGGACCATGACTTAACCTTACTTAACTCAGTCCATCCTATCCTACGTAACCTATCCTGAAAGAAAAACAACAATTACTCAGTACTTGACTTGAAAACAATATGATGATAGTGTATTGGTTAAATGGTAGTTTTGGAAATATTGTTTAGGATTTGTTTTTGGCACATTCAGGGAAATTTCACTTCATACATGAATGTATCATGAACCAACATTCACGCACTTAACATTCTCTTCATTAATTCGCTTTAAATTCAAACGTAATCTAATTTGCACTCTCACTTACTGTATAAAGATTTTCAAATATGCTCATCCTAAGTTAGTTTTCTTTCGGAACACTACTTCTCTGGAGAATATTTCACTGTAACGAATTCTCTAAAAAATTCACTGATACATATACATACATCTAAATCTGATACATTTTTTATGCAGGAAGGAGGGGCCAAGGGCGAATGCCCGCAGAAACGCCCACCTCCCCATAGAGGAAGAAGAGAGACAAAATCAAGGTTCAGGGTTTTAGAGATGCCTGGACACTCTGCGTTTGAAAGACTGGAGGTCATAGACAGGGAGAAAGATGGATGAGGAACATTGTTCTAGAGTTGACCAGTTGAGTAGATGAAAGATTGAAAATACCCCTTGCGTAAGAGAATTGGACAGAAAAGGAATGAGAATGTGTAGAAAGTCTGGTACTGCGTGTTCTCCTAAAGGAGCAGGCATGCAGTCAAAGAGTTCTGAAGAGCAATGTCCATTATAATAGCGATAGTAAAGAGAGAATGAGGCAACATTGCGGCGAAGAGAAAGGGATTAAAAACAGTCTGTAAGAGGCCGGGAAGTGATGAGACGAAAAGCCTTTGATTCCACCAGGTCAAGTAGGGCGTGTGGGTTTAGCCACCTTACACATGGGAAGCGTACTCCATAGAGGGGCGGACAAGGCCTCTGCAGAGTGACAGGAACTAAGTAGGAGTGAAGAAACCCCGCAGCCGGTACAACACACCTAAGCTCTTAGACGCTGTTTTAGAAAGAGTATATGTGATATTCCCTAGAAAGATCACTAGAAAAGGACACACCAAGAATGTTAAGAGAAGGAGAAGGATTGAGTTGTGTATTGTTGAAGGTAAGGATAGTCGTGTGGAAGATTGTGACGCTCTCAACTCTCCAACCATCATCCAACTGCTTGGATTTCTTGCCTTTCTGAAGTTTTTGAATCTATCCTCGTTGAAAAGATTTTTAAACACCTCTCTTCTTACAATCTTATTTCAGATCGTTAGTATGCGTTCCGCAAGGGAGGCTCCACTGTCTTGCTCTGCTTGCGTATCTCTCTGACTCTTGGTCATCCTCCTTTCGGGATTTACGATAGATATATCAAGCTTTTGATAGGATCTGGTACAAATCCATAATTTCCAAACTGCCCTCCTTCTGTTTCTACTCTTCCATTTGTGCCTTCATCTCTGATTTCCTTACTTCTCCACCCGCTATACAAAGCGTCACTCTCAACAAACACTTCATGCTTCGCGTAGGACGGCTATGATACACCTGACCTCTAATATTTCTCCTCTCTCTCATTCGGGGGGAGAAAACTTTGTGGCTTTCAGTACCTCAGAAACTCGGTTCCTTCATCTGTCTACTTGTCACATTATTCCACACGACTATCCCCTTACGTTCAACATTACACAACTCACTCTTTCCTCTTCTCTAAACATTCTTGTTGTTTCCTTTTCTAGTAATCTTTCCTATAAAGATCACATATACTCTTTTTTTTTTTTTCATCTTCCAAGAGGTTAGGTGTGTTGTACCGGCTCCACAGTTTCTTCACCCCAACTCAGTTACTATCTCTGTACAGGGGGTCTTGTCCGCCCCTGCATGGAGTACGCTTCTCATGTGTAGGGTGTCTGAACCCCCACAGCCTTACTTGAGTGGGTGGAATCAAAGGCTTTTAATCTCATCACTTCGCGACCTCTTATTGACTATCTTCAATCCATCTCTCTTTGCCGTAATGTTGCCTCACTCTCTCTTTACTGTCGCTGTTATAACGGATACTGTTCATCTAAACTGTATGCCTCCTCCTTTTAGGAAAGTATGCAGTACCAAACTTTTTACACATTCTCATTCCTTTTCTGACCAACTCTCTAACGCAATGGTTAATTGGTATTTTCAATCTTTCATTTACTCAACCGATCAACTCTGGAACAATCTTTTTCAATCCATCTTTTCCCTTGCCCATGACTTCCAATCTTTCAAGCGCAAAGTGTCCAGGCATCTCGAAAACCTTGGACCTTGACTTTGGCTCTCTTCTTCCTCTATGGGGTGGTTTTCCTTGACCTCTACTTCCCGCATATATAAAAAGCAAGTAATGAACAAAACCTAAATTAACCTAACCAAACCTAACCTTACAGTAGTTCCGGTGAACCAACAATGGAGTGATAAGTGTTTCGGACGCAAATGAAGGCTCGAAAGTTATTTCATAATAGGTATATACTCGCTAACCTAGCATAGTGTAACATAACCTAATCACGACAAACATCTTTTACCGACAGTAAAAATGTTTCTACTGCTTTAGAAAATTTTTAAAGTTCCGAGATATCAAACGTGTTATTTCACAAAAAAAATTACCCCGCTACATCTATGAATTATAACACACTCTACCTCACTTATACCCAGTTGCCTGCACGCGTGTGCCCACATATATATATATATATATATATATATATATATATATATATATACACACACACACATTATAACTGCAAACACGCAGTATAATTAACGTAAAGAACGACGCTTTGTATAGGAGAATTATCCGCGCAAGATGAGAGCGAAAGAACGAAACAAATGAAAAAATGAGGTACCCACCCGGGAATCGAACCCGATATATATATATATATATACACATTGTATACATATATTATAATATCCTTCCTCTCCCGAGACATATATGCCGTCTTTAAAATTTATGAGAGTATATATTAATTCAGAAATTATGGTTTCACGATAAAAAACGAATATATATATATATGTATATAAAGAGAGAGAGAGAGTGTTACAAGGAGTTACAAGGACAAGAGGAAGCCTCAAAGACCTTTCGGTCCACTCTGGGAGGTTCCTGTTATAAAACAAGTTTATTTTTCTTTCAACTATCCTAGCAGTAGAAGAAAACTGGATAGAAAAGTAGAAGGCTCTCTCCCCACCCTCCGCTCCCTCCCTGCTAGAGGCAGGTACGGAAAAAGGATGAAGAAAATACCTTGACCCTGGAAAAGTAGCCAAGGAAATTTTACAGGAAAGTGGAGAATATATAAATAGCTCTATATTTAGCTTGCTCACAGAGACACCGTGCAAGCGAACTCCTGCAGTGTTTTCTTATGTTTTAATCTTGAACTATGAGAGTATTCAGTACTTTGTCTAGCCTATTTTTAAACACATTTACACTTTGACTGGAAACAACCTCTGAGGGAAGTTGGTTCCAGATATTAACTATTTTATAGGAAAAGAAATTTCCGCAGACAGAGGTCCTAAATGTTTTTAGTTCAAGTTTAAACCCATTATTTCTTGTCGGATTGGCATTAAGTGAGAATAAGTGTCTGTAATCTACCCTGTCTATTCCTTTGAGCATCTTGAAGACTTGAATAAGCTGACCTCGCAACCTCCTCGTCTCTAAGCTAAACAGATTTAGGCGCTCCAATCTCCGTTGGTAGCTTTGCATTCTCATTGAAGGGATCAATTTTGTAGCCCTTGCTTGTACTCTTTCTAACCTTTCTATGTCCTTCCTGAGAGATGGAGACCAAAACTGCGCACAGTATTCCACTTGAAGTCTGACTAGAGAATTATAAAGAGACATTACAGTCTCCTTGTTCCGAAACTGGAACTGTCTTTTAATATAAACTAATAATTTTAAGGCCCTCTTTGCGACTTCTGCACAGTGCTTCGACGGTTTCAGATCGTTGCTGATATAGACTCCTAAGTCTTTCTCTAGATCGGTCTCAGTCAAGTTCCTTCCCAAGAGAGAGTAATCGGTCTTCGGGTTTTTATAACCTATGTGCATTACCTTACATTTGTTCAAGTTGAATGGCATCTGCCAAGTAGCAGACCATTGGCCCAACCTGTCAAGATCGTTCTGAAGCGTTCTTACGCCCTCCTCAGTACCTACACTACTTCCTAATTCCGTATCATCTGCAAATTTGGAGATTGCACTTAGAAGCCCGACGTCTATATCGTTAATATAGATGATAAAAAGTAAAGGACCCAGAACGGAACCCTGTGGGACACCACTGGTGACTGGCGCCCACTCCGAAGCCACTCCATTTATTACCACTCTCTGCTTTCTATCTTTTAACCAATCCTCAATCCAGTTGGAAACAAGCCCGGTGATTCCTAGTCCTTTGACTTTAGCTATCAATCTAGCGTGAGGGACTTTGTCAAAGGCTTTTTGAAAGTCGAGATACACTATATCTATTGCCCTACTTGCATCGTACAGTGTACGCATATTATGGAAAAACTCTAACAGGTTTGTCAGACAGGATCTATGTCGCCTAAATCCATGTTGAGAATAAAAAATTAGATTGTTAGATTCAAGGTGATACACAATACGTTTGTAATGATGGATTCCAACAGTTTGCCGACAACTGATGTTAAACTGATCGGGCGATAATTACAAGGATTTTCCCTATCACCCTTTTTAAAGATTGGTGTTACATTTGCTAACTTCCAGTCGGTTGGAACTTTCCCTAACTCGAGCACTTGGCACTTCTATTGTGTCTTCCTCCGTGAAGACTGTAACGAAGAACTTGTTTAACGTATTAGCTATATCTTTATCACCGAATTTCAGTACGCCATTTCTATCTTTTAAGGAGCCTACAGAATTTTTAATTGGCTTTCTGCTATTAACATGGGCAAAAAATTCTTTAGAGTTAACTTTACAGAGTGAGGCAACTCTAGCTTCTTCATCACGTTTGGCTGATCTAATTAAGGACTTAACCCTCCTACGTAGGTTTATATAGTTTTCTGAATTAGTGTGGTTGAAATGCGACTTAAGTAGTTTGTAGGCTCTATTTCTTCCCGTAATAGCCCTCCTAATTTCGTTGTTAAACCATTTCGGTGACTTTGTTGACAAGGAAACCATTTTAGTTGGTATAAAAGTGTTCTGTAATATTCTAAATTGATCCCTATATGAGCTCCAGGTGACACTGACATCCTCACTTATTAGAACTTCAAGTGTGTCTAAACTACTTCGGAAGCTTTCAAAATTTGCTCTCGAGAAATCCAGTCTTTCACGAGTCTTTTCGCTTGTATTAACTGAAACCCTGAGGTTAAACCTAATCAAATTATGATCGCTGTTACTTAAATTTTCACCAATAGTCAGGTTAGAGACTAGGTCATCTTCGTTCGTGAATATGAGGTCTAGTTTATTATTACCCCTAGTAGGCCCGTCAACCCATTGACTTAAGTTATCATCGGCAAATTCCAACAGTCTTGAGCCCTCAGCATCAGCTGTTTTGTTTTCCCAATTTACATTACCACAATTAAAATCACCAAAAATCACTGATCTTATTATTCACTATTCTGCTTAATTTGTTATACAAGTTTATATCCTTATCAACGGGGTAGTGAGGTGGTCTATATACTAGAAGTAGCTGCACTACTTTATTATTTAGGTTTAGATCGATTCCCAACATTTCATGAGCAGATACGATATTACTGTTTACAGGGTGCAGGGAGTCCCGAGCATACAAAAGTACACAGCCGCCTTCCCTTCCGTTCCTATCTTTGTGAAACATTTTGTAACCTACCATTTCAAATACTCCTACAAAATCCCTTGATTCAGAATGAATCCAGGATAAACAGAATGAATCGAGAGAGAGAGAGAGAGTGTTACAAGGAGTTACAAGGAAAAGAAGTACCTCAAAAGGCCTTGCGGCCCATACCGAGGAGGTACCAATGGCAACGGGTGCCAGGGAAAATTTTGTAAAAGTTTATTTTTCTTTCAACTATCCTAGCAGTAGTAGAAAACTGGATAGAAAAGTAGAAGGCTCTCTCCCCACCCTCCGCTCCCTCCCTGCCAGAGGCAGGTACGGAAAAAGGTTGAAGAAAATACCTTGACCCTGGAAAAGTAGCCAAGGAAATTTTACAGGAAAGTGGAGAATATATAAATAGCTCTATATTTAGCTTGCTCACAGAGACACCGAGCAAGCGAACTCCTGCAGAGTTTTCTGAGGTTTTAATCTTAAACTATGAGTGTGTTCAGTACTTTGTCTAGCTTATTTTTAAACAGATTTACACTTTGACTGGAAACAACCTCTGAGGGAAGTTGGTTCCAGATATTAACTATTTTATAGGAAAAGAAATTTCCGCAGACTGAGGTCCTAAATGTCTTTACACACTCAAATAGTGTGCAAGATTTCGTCTACCCTTTTCTTGAACTGATCCACAGAGGAACTGTTCACAACTTCCGAAGGTAACCTGTTCCATGTGTCAGATCTTATACGTAAAGTAATTCCCACACACACTAGTCCTAAACCGTTTCAAATCCAACTTCCAACCATTGTTGCGAGTTTGGTTATCATTTAAACTAAACATACTTGTAAAATCGACATCGTTGAACCCGCGTAAGAGCTTGAAAACCTCGATCAGTTGACCGCGCAGCCTCCGAGTTTCAAGCGAAAACAAGTTCAGGGCGCGTAACCGTCGATTGTAGCCCATATGCCTAACGGAAGGGATTAACTTTGTGGCCCTCGCCTGCACTCGCTCCAGCCTCACAATATCTTTCCTGAGGGTGGGCGACCAGAACTGCACAGCATACTCCAGGTGCGGCCGAACAAGGGAATTGTACAGTGAGAGCACAATCTCCTTGTTCCGAAACTGAAATTGCCTCCTGATATAACCCAATAGTTTCTGGGCTTTCTTTTCCACCTCTACACACTGTTTCGTAAACTTAAGGTCGCTGCTAATTAGCACACCCAAGTCCTTTTCTAAATCAGTCACCTCGATATTACTACCCAACATCGAGTAGTCCGACTTGGGATTGGCGTAGCCAATGTGCATCACTTTGCATTTACCCAAATTAAACGGCATTTGCCATTTTTCGGACCACTCTCCTATCCTACCTAGGTCCGCACGCAGTTCCTCGATCGCTTCGGGCGTCCCAACATTGGCCCCAAGCTTGGTATCATCAGCGAATTTGGCGATCCGACTGACGATGCCACCGTCGATATCATTTATGTAAATGATAAACAACAGTGGCCCCAAAACGGAACCCTGAGGAACCCCACTAGTGACCGAGGCCCAACCCGAACTAGCCCCTTTAATTAAAACCCTCTGCTGCCTATTCCTCAGCCAGTTTTCAATCCACCTACCTATTTCCTCACCGATACCCAGCGCGCGCACTTTCGCCATTAGCCGGCGGTGAGGTACCTTACCAAAGGCTTTCTGAAAGTCGAGATAAAGTATATCAATCGCCATACTCTTATCATACTCACTCAACATGACGTGGAAAAACTCGAGCAAGTTTGTGAGACACGACCTTTGCCGTCTAAACCCATGTTGGGAGTCCCCAAGCAGCTTGTATGAATCCAAATGGTCAACGATCCTATCAGCTATTATCCCTTCTAATAATTTATCTACAACTGAAGTGAGACTAATGGGACGATAGTTCCCTGGAATTTCGTGATCCCCTTTCTTAAAGATAGGGGTCACGTTGGCTTCCCTCCAGTCACCAGGCACCTGGCCCATCTCCAACGATTTGCTGAAGACTGTAGCCAGGTGGGGAGCCACCTGGTCGCGCACTTCTCGCAACACTCTGGGGAGAAACTGGTCTGGCGCAGGAGCTTCAAACGCGCTCAGTTTGTCTATTCTATCGGCAACAACTGTCGCGGTACATCTAACACTATCCAGGCCAGCACCTTCGTGCCTCACGCCTGGCTCGGGGATGACGCGGGTATCCTCCCTTCGTTACGTTTCGCTAGCCTAACCTTCGCCTTCACTTCCCTCCACAGGCGGACATACGCTTCAGTGTTCTCGTGGGAACGATTGGCCTTCGCCCTCCTATACGCTACTTTCCTATTTCGGATAGCCGAAGCGATGTCACGATTGAACCACTTAGGCTGCGTTGAAGCAAGGGTGACCGGTTTTGAGGGTATGACAGCAGAATGCAGCACCATAAACTCGTCCCGGAATGCACTCCACACTCCCTCAACATTGCCGCCAACCTCTAACCCCATCTCTCCTACGCTATCCCTGAGGCTAACAATGTTCGCCCGCCGGAGATCGAGCTTACTCCCTCTCGAGTTACTACGCTTCACCCGAGGGACGCACACACGGAACCTAATAAGACCGTGATCACTCCCGCCCAATGATTCGTCAACGGTGAGGCCAGTGACGAGGTTGTCTTCGGTCGTGAATACTAAGTCTAGAACGGTTTCGCCTCGTGTAGGCTCGTTGACCCAGTGAGTGAGGAAGTTCTCATCAGCAAAGTCAACTAGCCTCCTCCCTTCAACATCGGCAGTCCTGTTTTCCCACTTTATGCCGCGACAGTGGAAGTCGCCTAAAACTACACACACCCTATCCCCTAGCAGGCTACTGAGTTCGGTGTACAGGGCTGTATCCTCCTCGAGGAGGAGATGCGGAAGTCTGTACACCAAGATTAACCTATTGCTCGTCCCTCCCACATTCAGATCGACGCCAAGCAGCTCCCGTTCCGACCGGAACTGGCAGTCAACCGGACCCAACGTGTCTCTGACGTATATTAATACCCCACCCCCATCCCCACGGGTGCGGTCTTTGCGAAACATTCTATACCCAGGAATTTCGAACTCCCCAACGTAGTCCCTACGATCAGTATGAATCCAGGACTCGGTGATAGCAACGATATCCTGGTATTCTGATGCTAAGAGCGCCCGTAGCTCGCCAAACTTGTTCCTGATCGACCTAGCATTAAAAAGCATTGCAAGGAGAGAGCCTCCCCTATTCTGACCGCCCCCTGGCATGACCCGTTTCCCGAACAGCCAGGGCTGTCGGGAGTTGAAAAGCCCCTCACTAACGAGGGGACAATCTCCGCAGGAGCCTGAGCCCCCTCCAACGTGGAAGGAGAGTCACCCACCTGTACCTGGACGCACCCTTCAGTTGAAGGTACGTCCGCCACCGGCTCATCATCATCCCTCCCCGGTGGGGGCCCATCATCTCTCCCCGGACTCGACCTCACCATACGGTATAGGTGCCGGTCAAGCAGCGTGCCTAGCACACCTTTACCCCTGACATTGAGGTGGACACCATCCCTCTGATACAGGCCCCACCTACCGGAAAACGCGTCGAACGGGTCAACAAACCTCACGCCCAGTGGGACGCACAAGTCTTGCACCCTCTCGTTGATGCCAATGACCTTACTGAGCGCGTCGTCACTGGCATTCATCCGCGGTAAAATACCCATCAACATTCCCCTGTCTGTCTTAAGTTTCAGATCATCTGCAAGAGACATGATCTCGGTGATGATCCCTTCCGTGGAACCTACCCTAAAGCCTTTGAGGAACAAGTCGTTGCCACCAGCATGGACAACGATCGCAGTCCTCCGACTAGCCACGCGCACCTTATCTAATTCCTTCCTTATGTGCGCCGTTCCCCGACCGGGTAAGCACCTTACCTTCCTCCTGTCTCGGTTTGCAGAAGCAAAGTACTTCTCCTGGCCCCTAATCTGCGAGTCCCCAATTAAAACGGTGTCTTCCTCCTTCGCACACAGGAGACTAAAGCGGTTGGAGGTCCTGACAGTGGCAACTGGGGTCTCGGGCTTCGGCTTCGCAGCCTTCTTGCCCGAGACCTTTCGAAACCCGTCGCCACCCATAAACTCGGCCGCACTTACACCACTTACACCACCCGACCCACCCCGACCGGCAGCTACATCCTTCCGCTTCTTTGGGTCATCAGTAGGCCCCTTCCCACCCTTTTTCTTTGTCGGCCCCTTCCCACCCTTTTTCTTTGTCGGCCCCTTCCCACCCTTCTCTATCGGCCCCTTCTTTACGCCCTCCACCTTACGCCGCGGTTCCATGCATTCCACGTGGGTCGCTGGCGATTCCTGACACTGATTTAGAACCCTGGCCCCCGGTTTCACCTCTACCCTTTCTCCGTGGTCCCGAGCTCTGTCCATTCCATCGCTGGACCCCCTTTCCACGGCAGCTATCCTATCCTGAATGAGCTGCGGTCCAGTCATTGTAACTTTTTTCTTTTTCTTTTTTCGAATTCTGAATACTCTGAATAAGATAAAGCGTTCTAGCAATGAAAACTATGAAAAACGTCCTGACCAGGATATAAAACATGAGGGGGTAGTGAATTCTTCCCGCGCGTAGACGCATCCACCTATTTGCAAGTGACGTTCATCCCTTCCAGAAGACTACACCTCTCGCTGCTGCCGCACCGACCAAAGGTCTCCCCAGGGCCGGACAGTCCCAAACGTGTCGCAGCTACCAACTGACGAACACTCGCGACGCAGGCGTCACGGATTTCCCGCCAGGAGCGACAGCGAGATGCAGCCCCTTACTAAGTCTTACTAGTCACTCACAAGCGGCCAGACTCTTAGAATCCAGTGTTCAAGGGATATCCCACCAGACCCAGAGGCTACGCCCGAGACTTTACGCTGGCCTGGCAGCCAGCTGGGCAGTAAAGCTCTCTCACCTCAGAGCAGTACAGCCAAGCACCATCAATTGGTCACCAAAGAACGGTCGCAGGGGGCTGGTCAGGCCATTACGCGTTAGGAATGGGCTTAACGGGGCACTAGCCACACTCCATTCATCGCGCCCCTACGCCTGGGACCCCTCCATCCCAGTCTCTCACAACCTACGAGCGTTAAATGGTGTTATTTATAGAGGTCCCAAAGCCTCTCTTCCCACGTATGAGGTAGCAGTAGGGTCCTAATAGTAAAAGAAGAGAAAAAGACTTAACACTAAAAGTTTTTTTTTTTTGCAGAGGAGAACAACCTTAACGTAAGCTAAAAGGACAGAGTAGGGATGGGATGGGGTCCTAGTTACCCACGGGACGGGATTGTGCAAAATACTTCACCCGCCCTCCCGAAAGAGAGAGAGAGAGAACCTAAAGGAACTGGCAGCCAGTTCCTCTAGAATCCCACGACTCGGGACCGGAGGGCTGTCACACCCCAAGTATAAAGTTTACTACATCCAGAAGAAATGGAGAGAGAGAGAGAGAGAGAGAGAGTTACAAGGAGTTACAAGGAAAAGAAGTACCTCAAAAGGCCTTGCGGCCCATACCGAGGAGGTACCAATGGCAACGGGTGCCAGGGAAAATTTTGTAAAAGTTTATTTTTCTTTCAACTATCCTAGCAGTAGTAGAAAACTGGATAGAAAAGTAGAAGGCTCTCTCCCCACCCTCCGCTCCCTCCCTGCCAGAGGCAGGTACGGAAAAAGGTTGAAGAAAATACCTTGACCCTGGAAAAGTAGCCAAGGAAATTTTACAGGAAAGTGGAGAATATATAAATAGCTCTATATTTAGTTTGCTCACATGAGAGTATTCAGTACTTTGTCTAGCCTATTTTTAAACACATTTACACTTTGACTGGAAACAACCTCTGAGGGAAGTTGGTTCCAGATATTAACTATTTTATAGGAAAAGAAATTTCCGCAGACTGAGGTCCTAAATGTCTTTACACACTCAAATAGTGTGCAAGATTTCGTCTACCTTTTCTTGAACTGATCCACAGAGGAACTGTTCACAACTTCCGAAGGTAACCTGTTCCATGTGTCACAGATCTTATACGTAAAGTAATTCCCACACACACTAGTCCTAAACCGTTTCAAATCCAACTTCCAACCATTGTTGCGAGTTGGGTTATCATTTAAACTAAACATACTTCTAAAATCGACATCGTTGAACCCGCGTAAGAGCTTGAAAACCTCGATCAGTTGACCGCGCAGCCTCCGAGTTTCAAGCGAAAACAAGTTCAGGGCGCGTAACCGTCGATTGTAGCCCATATGCCTAACGGAAGGGATTAACTTTGTGGCCCTCGCCTGCACTCGCTCCAGCCTCTCAATATCTTTCCTGAGGGTGGGCGACCAGAACTGCACAGCATACTCCAGGTGCGGCCGAACAAGGGAATTGTACAGTGAGAGCACAATCTCCTTGTTCCGAAACTGAAATTGCCTCCTGATATAACCCAATAGTTTCTGGGCTTTCTTTTCCACCTCTACACACTGTTTCGTAAACTTAAGGTCGCTGCTAATTAGCACACCCAAGTCCTTTTCTAAATCAGTCACCTCGATATTACTACCCAACATCGAGTAGTCCGACTTGGGATTGGCGTAGCCAATGTGCATCACTTTGCATTTACCCAAGTTAAACGGCATTTGCCATTTTTCGGACCACTCTCCTATCCTACCTAGGTCCGCACGCAGTTCCTCGATCGCTTCGGGCGTCCCAACATTGGCCCCAAGCTTGGTGTCATCAGCGAATTTGGCGATCCGACTGACGATGCCACCGTCGATATCATTTATGTAAATGATAAACAACAGTGGCCCCAAAACGGAACCCTGAGGAACCCCACTAGTGACCGAGGCCCAACCCGAACTAGCCCTTTAATTACAACCCTCTGCCGCCTATTCTCAGCCAGTTTTCAATCCACCTACCTATTTCCCCACCGATACCCAGCGCGCGCACTTTCGCCATTAGCCGGCGGTGAGGTACCTTATCAAAGGCTTTCTGAAAGTCGAGATAAAGTATATCAATCGCCCTACTCTTATCGTACTCACTCAACATGACGTGGAAAAACTCGAGCAAGTTGGTGAGACACGACCTATGCCGTCTAAACCCATGTTGGGAGTCCCCAAGCAGCTTGTAGGAATCCAAATGGTCAACGATCCTATCAGCTATTATCCCTCTAATAATTTACCTACAACTGAAGTGAGACTAATGGGACGATAGTTCCCTGGACTTTCGTGATCCCCTTTCTTAAAGATAGGGGTCACGTTGGCTTCCCTCCAGTCACCAGGCACCTGGCCCATCTCCAACGATTTGTTGAAGACTGTAGCCAGGTGGGGAGCCACCTGGTCGCGCACCTCGCAACACTCTGGGGAGAAACTGGTCTGGCCCAGGAGCCTTAAACGCGCTCAGTTTGTCTATTCTATCGGCAACGACTGTCGCGGTACATCGAACACTATCCAGGCCAGCACCTTCGTGCCTCACACCTGGCTCGGGGATGCGGGTGTCCTCCCTGGTGAACACTCCCGCAAAGTACTCATTAAGCACATTGCGATGTCCGCGTCGGAGGTCCGCAGAACGCCGCTTCCGTCCTTTAACGGACCTATCATGCTTCTAATGGGCTTTCTACTATTAACATAACTGAAGAACTCCTTAGGGTTCCCCTTGCAGAGGCTTGCCACCCGTAGTTCTTCGTTACGTTTCGCTAGCCTAACCTTCGCCTTCACTTCCCTACACAGGCGGACATACGCAGTGTTCTCTGGGAACGATTGGCCTTCGCCCTCCTATACGCTACTTTCCTATTTCGGATAGCCGAAGCGATGTCACGATTGAACCACTTAGGCTGCGTTGAAGCAGGGGTGACCGGTTTTGAGGGTATGGCAGCAGACTGCAGCACCATAAACTCGTCCCGGAATGCACTCCACACTCCCTCAACATCGCCGCCGACCTCTAACCCCATATCTCTACGCTATCCCTGAGGCTAACAAAGTTCGCCCGCCGGAGATCGAGCTTACTGCCTCTCGAGTTACTACGCTTCACCCGAGGGACGCACACACGGAACCTAATAAGACCGTGATCACTCCCGCCCAACGATTCGTCAACGGTGAGGCCAGTGACGAGGTTGTCTTCGGTCGTGAATACTAAGTCTAGAACGCTTTCGCCTCGTGTAGGCTCGTTGACCCACTGAGTGAGGAAGTTCTCATCAGCAAAGTCAACTAGCCTCCTCCCTTCAGCATCGGCAGTCCTGTTTTCCCACTTTATGCCGCGACAGTTGAAGTCTCCTAAAACTACACACACCCTATCCCCTAGCAGGCTACTGAGTTCGGTGTACAGGGCTGTATCCTCCTCGAGGAGGAGATGCGGAGGTCTGTACACCAAGATTAACCTATAGTTCGTCCCTCCCACGTTCAGATCGACGCCAAGCAGCTCCCGTTCCGACCGGAACTGGCAGTCAACCGGACTCAACGTGTCTCTGACGTATATTAGTACCCCACCCCCCTCCCCACGGGTGCGGTCTTTGCGAAACATTCTATACCCGGGAATTTCGAACTCCCCAACGTAGTCCCTACGATCAGTATGAATCCAGGACTCGGTGATAGCAACGATATCCTGGTATTCTGATGCTAAGAGCGCCCGTAGCTCGCAAAACTTGTTCCTAATTGACCTAGCATTAAAAAGCATTGCACGGAGGGAGCCTTCCCTATTCTGACCGCCCCCTAGCACGACCCGTTTCCCGAACAGCCAGGGCTGTCGGGAGTTGAAGAGCCCCTCACTAACGAGGGGGCAACTTCCGCAGGAGACTGAGCCCCCTCCAACGTAGGAGGAGGGTCACCCACCTGTACTTCGACGCACCCTTCAGTTGAAGGTACGTCCGCCACCGGCTCATCCTCATCTCTCCCCGGTGGGGGCCCATCATCTCTCCCCGGACTCGACCTCACCATTCTGTATAGGTGCCGGTCGAGCAGCGCGCCTAGCACACCTTTACCCTTGTTATTGAGGTGGACACCATCCCTCTGGTAAAGGTCCCACCTACCCGAAAATGCATCGAAGGGGTCAATAAACTTCACGCCCAGCGGAACGCACAAGTCTTGTACCCTCTCGTTGATGCCAATGACCTTACTGAGCGCGTGGTCACTGGCATTCATTCGCGGTAAAATACCCATTAACATTCCCCTGTCTGTCTTCAGTTTTAGATCATCCGCAAGAGACATGATCTCGGTGATGATCCCTTCTGTAAGACCTACCCCACCGCCTTTGAGGAACAGGTCATTGCCACCAGCGTGGACAACGATCGCAGTCCTCCGACTAGCCACGCGCACCTTCTCTACCTCCTTCCTTAAGTGCGCCGTTCCCCGCCCAGGTAAGCACCTTACCTTCCTCCCATCCCGGTTTGCAGAAGCAAAGTACTTCTCCTGGCCCCTGATCTGCGAGTCCCCAATCAAAACGGTGTCTTCCTCCTTCGAGCACAGGAGACTAAAGCGGTTAGAGGTCTTGACAGGGGCAACTGGGGTCTCAGGCTTCGGCTTCGCAGCCTTCTTGCCCGAGACCTTTCGAAACCCGTCGCCACCCATACACGCAGTTACACCACCCGACCCACCCCGACAGGTAGCTACATCCTTCGGTTTCTTTGGGCCATCAGCAGGCCCCTTCCCACCCTTTTTCTTCATTGGCCCCTGCCCACCCTTCTCTATCGATCCCTTCCCACCCTTCTCTATCAGCCCCTTCTTTGAGCCCTCCCTTTGTTCTAGATACTTAATCTTACAGTTTGAATCTGCTGGTGTGTTTTTAATTTGATCTTGTCCACTGGGTTGGATTTCCAGTGCTACGACCCTAGCTTCAAGCTTTTTTACTAATTCCTTTAGCTCTTTAACTTCCTTTTCGTGGTTGTCTCTAAGTTTACAAAACAAACATACACTAAGGGATGTGATATCGCTGATACTACCCTCAGGGAAGTCTACGCACCAATGATTAACTTTACATTTAAAGCATTCTGCTTTCAATTTAGCTGGCCCTGCCATATTTTCTCTTTTTTTTTTTTTTTTCTGAATACTCTGAATAAGATAAAGCGTTCTAGCAATGAAAACTATCCAAAAACGTTCTGACCAGTATATAAAAAGGGGGGGGGGTGAATTCATCCCGCGCGTAGACGCATCCGCCTTTTTGCAAGTGACGTTCATTCCTTCCAGAAGACTACACCTCTCCTGCTGCCGCACCGACCAAAGGTCTCCCCAGGGCCGGACCGTCCCAAACGTGTCGCAGCTACCAACTGACAAACACTCGCGACGCAAGCGTCACGGATTTTCCGCCAGGAGCGACAGCGAGATGCAGCCCCTTACTAAGTCTTACTAGTCACTCACAAGCGGCCAGACTCTTAGAATCCAGTGTTCAAGGGATATCCCACCAGACCCAGAGGCTACGCCCGAGACTTTACGCTGGCCTGGCAGCCAGCTGGGCAGTAAAGCTCTCTCACCTCAGAGCAGTACAGCCAAGCACCATCAATTGGTCACCAAAGAACGGTCGCAGGGGGCTGGTCAGGCCATTACGCGTTAGGAATGGGCTTAACGGGGCACTAGCCACACTCCATTCATCGCGCCCCTACGCCTGGGACCCCTCCATCCCAGTCTCTCACAACCTACGAGCGTTAAATGGTGTTATTTATAGAGGTTCCAAAGCCTCTCTTCCCACGCATGAGGTAGCAGTAGGGTCCTAATAGTAAAAGAAGAGAAAAAGACTTAATACTAAAAGAAAAGTTTTTTTTTTTTTTTTTTTTTTTGCAGTGAGAGGAGAACAACCTTAACGTAATCTAAAAGGACAGAGTAGGGATGGGATGGGGTCCTAGTAACCCACGGGACGGGATTGTGCAAAATACTTTACCCGCCCTCCCGAAAGAGAGAGAGAACCTAAAGGAGCTGGCAGCCAGTTCCTCTAGAATCCCACGACTCGGGACCGGAGGGCTGTCACACCCCAAGTATAAAGTGTACTACATCCAGAAGAGAGACAGACAGACAGACAGACAGAGAGAACCTCAAAAGGCCTTGCGGCCTATACGGAGATGTTGCATCACAACCTATCAATTTAGATGATTTGAGGACTCGCATCACAGCTGAAATCAACTTGTTAAAAGTTGAAAATATAGAAAATACAGACTGAGGAACAATTCACCACATTAAACAGCACACCCATCATAAACATCAATACAACACTCAAGACATTTAATCAGATTATCAGTAATGCAAACAAATACATACCCAAGGAACCCAAATTACACTAGAGAAATAGCCCACCTCATAAGGCATCGTAACAACCTCAAATATAACACACAAACACACACACACAAGCCATAAAACAGCAGATACAACAGCTCAACACAGAAATAAACAACAAACTCAAATAAAAACAAACAGAAACATTCAGGGAATTCATAACAACACTAAACCACTCCACAGATACATCCAGGCTATACAAGACTATAAACAGCATTACCCACTCTAACAGCGGCATTCACACCTCACACGCGGCTATCTGTCGTAGCCAAAATAATATCCCAACATACACACAACAAGCTAACATTCTAGTTTATCACTACGCAAAGATAAGTCACTTAAACAGAGACAACAACCAGAAACACGCAGACAGACAAACAGCCAGACACAAGAAAACCTACAGACTCGACACGACTATTACACCCTTCAATACAGACCAGACCACCAAGATCATCAAAAACATTAAGAATTCGAAGGCTACTGGACCAGACAACATATCTAACATACACCTTAAACACTTGGCCCAAGGAATACTAGCTCTCACAAATATCAGCACATATTCATACCAACACTGTATTATTCCTGACATATGGAAACAATGTAAAATTATTACACTACTCAAACCAAACAAAAATCCAACAGAACCAGCTTCCTATAGACCCATTACTTTACTATGCCCACCTTCCAAAGTAACAAAGACTAATCTTACAAATCACCAACCCACACATTCCACTATCGCCTACTCAACATGGATTCAGACCTCACCACTCAACCACGACATTACTCACTAACCTCACGCAGCACATCATGGATGGCATCAACTCCAGACGACCAGCTCAACGTACACTATTAGCAACAATAGACATTAGTAAAGCATTTGATGCTATCCCACGCTTCCCTCTCATAAACAAAATACTCAACACAAACATGCACAATAACACCAAAAGGTGGCTGAGCAACTATCTCTCAGGAAGATACTCACATATCACATTTAATGGCAAGTCATCCAAAAACAAGCTTTTTCCGAACGGGGTCCCTCAAGGCTCTGTTCTCTCACCAACACTCTTCAACTTATACATGCATGACATTCCAACACCCATAGATAACAAGCTTACCTTATCATCATATGCAGATGATATCACTCTAACATCCACCCACAACAACATCGACACCGCTACAAATAACCTACAAACATACATAAACAGTATACAAGACTGGCTCACACACAATAGACTCAAAGTAGCGCCCACAAAATCTACCATCACCTTGCTTACAAGCAACACAAAAGAACACTAGGTAATTCCACAGCTTACACTAAACATCAACAAAATACTTGGTGTCACATACAACACATCATTATCTTTTGCAAACCACATTCAGGACATTAAAAACAAGTGTACGTCAAGACTTAACACGCTTAGGGTACTAACAGGCACAAACTTTGGACACCAGCAGGAAACAACATCACTCATATACAAACAATATATTCGCTCAGTTATGGACTAAGCTAGCCGATGCTGGGCACCCATTATCTCAAACACACACATAAACACCTTACAAACAATACAAAACAACGCACTTCGTATCATTACAGGATGCACTCAAACAACACCAATAGAACACCTGCACACAGAAACAAAAATACTAAAAGTTAGGGAACATTTAGACATGAGGGGAACACAATTCATGGCAGCAGCGACAACTAACCCACAACACCCTTGCCACTACACGTACAATCATGCACCAACACCTCGCACCATTAAGGTAACACCAGAGACACATTATAACCAAATACTCCATTCCATACCACGCCCCACAGACATCACACAGTACAGAAAACACATACACACACACCTAACCCACAAAGCACTGACACGACTCGGTCCGAAGCCGCCACCCATTAACAGGTCAGAGATCAGCCTGAGCAGATCGGATCGAGTTAACTTAGCACGATTCCGATGTGGACATCACCCCAAGTTACGGACATACAGGGTGTACATAAAGTCAGGATCTATTTTTGTAAAGCACTTGGAAATTATATGGAATTCAATCATAAAATGATAAAGTGGTAACATTTATTAAATAATTAAGAGTAGGATTCGACGTGACGCCCATCAGTATCCCTGCACAGCTCAAATCGTTCCGCAGCATTTCTAAACACATTCTGGAGTATTTGCGGGGTTATGTTATCTGCAGCAGTTCGTATACGTGTACGTAAGTTTTCAAGACTCGTAATCTTCGTCTGATAGACGTGCGATTTGATAAAGCCCCATGCAAAGAAATCTAAAGGGGTTAAATCTGGTGATCTCGCTGGCCAAGGTCTTTGGTTGCTTCCGCGTCCGATCCAGCGATTTGGAAAACGTCCATTTAGATAATCCTGAACAATTTTGGCATAGTGACAAGGGTTCCATCTGGTGGATTCTAAGGGGATAGGATTCTTGTCATAACATGACGTAAACAGAATCTATAAATAGACCACAAATTGTTTAAACTTCATTCTCTTCATTGCAATTGCTTCGGATTGACGTGTATTAATTACTGTTCAAGATGTATCGTCGTGGTTACTTTCGTCATCATAATCGAAGAAGGAAGTTTGTTCGGACTTTTCCTCGAAAGATTTTTAGAAGGCGTTCAAAGGAGAAGATATTTAAAGCTTCAATGAAATTTGTTTTTTTGTCTAAAAACTTTTGATGTTAATGCAGATGGATATTATACCTTGTGTTTGGATCTTTTAACTAATGAGGCTAAATCTACCATTTTAAAATTTAATTATTATCAAGTAACAGGTGTATCATTCCATAGTATTCCAGAATTGAATATGTCTGGATATGTTATTAATTATGAAGATTCATTTAGTCGTAAGAAGGAGGGTAGGGAAAGGATAGAGGGACCTAATGTAGGGATATCTCCATCTCCATATTTAATTGTTCCACATTGTGTTTTGTTTGAACCTAATCTTGACTCCACCCATAGTGCAGAGCAAGTAATGCATCATCCAAGAACGAAGTGGTACTCACCTTTTAAAGAGTTTAGAATGTATCGTAGACTTAAGCAGGTGTGTGAATTAGGTGAACAGGTTACTGCCCAATTCCCTAATACTTTAATTAAGATATCAACGAATGATTTATCTAAACCATTAGGTCGTATTTATGTTGGTAAATATACACCTGACGGATCTCAAAAAAATGAGTATGCATTTACATATGTTAATCGAATTGTATTTTATGTTAAGCTGTATGGTATAAAACAATAAAGAAATAAAACAAACAAAAGTTCATTTCCCAACTGAAGCAAATCGCGTCTAGTATTACCTAACGCGATTTACTGCTGCTTCTGGTGGTGGGATAGATAAAACAGATGACGTCATAATGTGTGGATGACTCATCACACAAAAATAGATGTTAAGAAGCTTGTTGTAATTGATATGTCTCCCACGTTGCTGATATTCTTAGCTTGTATTTATTGTTAGGTCAACACTCGCCACAGAGGGTTTGGACCATCTAGCCACTGATTTAGACGATGTAGCCATTAATCTCCTGGCTTCTCCCAAGACCGCCTCGCAGAGTTAGGTACACTGGAAAAACTGTATCGAGTTACGGGTAGATCAAAGTTTAATTTGGCTCTGTATCCCTGCACATCTGAAATCGTTCCGCAGCATTTCTAAACACATTCTGGAGCATTTGCGGGTTATGTTATCTGCAGCAGTTCGTATACGTGTACGTAAGTTTTCAAGACTCGTAATCTTCGTCTGATAGACGTGCGATTTGATAAAGCCCCATGCAAAGAAATCTAAAGGGGTTAAATCTGGTGATCTCGCTGGCCAAGGTCTTTGGTTGCTTCCGCGTCCGATCCAGCGATTTGGAAAACGTCCATTTAGATAATCCTGAACAATTTTGGCATAGTGACAAGGAGCACCATCATGTTGATAGACGACGGGGATAGGATTGTTAGTACCGTCGTCTATCAACATGATGGTACCTTGTCACTATGTGAAAATGTTCAGGATTATCTAAATGGACGTTTTCCAAATCGCTGGATCGGACGCGGAGCAACAGACCTTGGCCAGCGAGATCACCAGATTTAACCCCTTTAGATTTCTTTGCATGGGGCTTTATCAAATCGCACGTCTATCAGACGAAGATTACGAGTCTTGAAAACTTACGTACATGTATACGAACTGCTGCAGATAACATAACCCCGCAAATGCTCCAGAATGTGTTTAGAAATGCTGCGGAACGATTTGAGCTGTGCAGGGATACTGATGGGCGTCACGTCGAATCCTACTCTTAATTATTTAATAAATGTTACCACTTTATCATTTTATGATTGAATTCCATATAATTTCCAAGTGCTTCACAAAAATAGATCCTGACTTTACGTACACCCTGTATAAACACAGACTACACAACTCCATAGACGACACCTGCCACCTGTGCCAGGACACACCACAAACAATTGAACACATTATGACAGACTGTACCGCTCTAGCACAACAACGAACACAACATCACTAGTGCGCTGAACCTCTGGTCCACTCCGGAGAGGGCGATCGGTTACCTGCGTGCCGCCGGCTTGCTCGATCAGGGTGGGCTGATCGGCTAAACAACAACAACAACAACAACTTGTTAAAAGACAATCCAGATCTTATCAAAAGAGTGATGGGGAAGATGAGAGCTCGACTCCAGATTTGTATCGATAGGAATGGCGGTCATGTTGAAAGAAAACGAAACTAAACATAACTTTTGCAATAAGGAATAAAGAAAAATCTGCTTTGTATCTTATTAAAATTATGTTAAAGTATCTATTATTATGTATTTGTCTTTTCATTACATCGATAGCACACACATTATTTTTTCATTGACCAATTTTGCGCAATCCATTTTGTTGTACCCTTCAGTTAAAAGCAGATGCTTAAACACTAAATCGTTTAAACATGAATAAATTTGAACGTTAACAAAGAATAATTTGCTATATTTAAATCAAACAAACAGATCCAAAATATCTCAATTTTTTGGAGGAGTTAGTACAATCTAAAGTTGGGTGTACTTTTTTGTGGGACATATGGTATATATATATATATATTATATATATATATATATATATATATATATAATATTATATATATATATATATATATATATATATATATACTGTATATACACACAGTAGTAAACTAAATAAGGTTATTGGGTTATTAACAAAATTTGTTATGTTTAGTATTAAGTAATGAAAGAAGAGTGTTTAAAAAAATCAGCCAGTTGGTACAGTTGATACACCTGGCACTTGGGGGCAACCCTCAACAGATTTTCGCTTAGAAGCGTGGCCGAAAGACGCAGTATTTCATGGTGCTTATTTTATGTAATCTCCGTGAATTATAGTCAGCTTAGGCCAACTAAATCTCTTTCTCTCTAAACATGTTTTCAAACAAACATGTTTCAAAAATTTAATTGAATAAAATCGTATAAAATGTAATTCGTGTTTTGGTTTCACCTCTGCTTGGCCTAACCAGGCATTCGCTGCCCGAGTCAGTGCAGTTAAATAAAATTCAGTAGAGAAAAACTGTTAAAATTTGCAGTACAGTACAAGTTCTATATAATAAATATCATTATAAATAAATAGAAACCATTATATATATATAATATATATATATATATATATATAATATATATATATATATAATATATATATATATATATATTATATATATATTATATATAATATATATATATATATTATATGAATTTTTAAACATCTGATACTTTAAAAAGTATGTATTGTTTCGTTAACTGAAATAAAAGCATAACATTCTTACTGTACCTTATCTACATATGTGGAATTAGTCCCCTAGTGCAAAACATGCTCTGTGTAATGTCCTCTCAGCTCATAAGTTCTTTGCACACGAACGACTCGAATGACCTTTCCGCTGATTACAAACACTTAATTTTTTTGGAACTGTCTAATAAAATGGTAAATACTGTCTTCAGAAGGTGCGTCACGAACAAGAAAATGTGCACAAAAGTTTCTTAGCACAGAGACGCAGGAATTTCCACTAAAATAGAATGTTTTAACAATGAATACTTTCTGTGACAACTACTAATGCAAAACGATAGTAATATCGTACTACTATTTTTTTTTAATATTTCATGTTTTATTTCAGTTTATAAAAATAATACAAACCTTCCGATGCGTCAGATGCTTAAAAAATCCAGAGTACTGCAAAATTTTGTTGTTCGTGTACAGAGGAAGTAACGAGCTGAGAGGACATTACAGAGCATGTTTTGCACTAGGCGATTAATTCCCCATGTGTAGAGAAGGTACAATAAAAATTTCATGTTTTTATTTAAGTTAATAAAAACGTACAAACCTTTTAAAGTGACACGCATTTGAAAAAATCACCCCTATTATTTATTTATTCAAAACAAAATATTACCTCGTTTTTTCTACCCGAGGAAGAAAATAAATTTGTCTAATTCAGAATATTTTCATCATTAACGAGTGCCTTGCCCAGTGCCAAATGTGTACGAGACACGATTACCAGACTCGGAATTAAAATGAAAACTCATTTGCATATTCCAATGTTAGTATTTCGCTTATTTACTGAGTCTGCAAAAATATGAAAATATTATGCAAGCAAATCCTTTCAATACAAAATAAAATTTAATGAAATCAACAGAATTGAGAATAAATTGCGTTGTTGATGGTGTGTATATATATATATATATATATAATATATATATATAAACAAGGCAAAATACGAGTATGTTGTATAATTTTATGGTTCTACAAATCATGCGAATAATTTTAGGAATTCCTGAATTGAGAGGATGTAAGTTATCTGAAATTTTATCTTTAATAACATTGAACGAACGTCGAGAGCCATGTATAATTTCACAGATAACAAAGTTTAGATACCCAATTTCTCCTTCAAGATTGGATAACTCTATTAGAAATATTTACTAATCGAATATTAAAAAATAACTTCCCGTATGATGTCAGTGTACAAACTGCATATAAATACACAGAAAATATACATTTGTACAGACTATGGATGCTTCAGAATTTAAGTAAATCATGATTAAACACGAATAATTAAGGAGAGTTACCACATGCCGCCATAAATTTATTTGTTTTCTGCGTGAGAAGAAAATACTATTGCTCACATTTCAAAATTATCTGCAGAGATCGTGTTCTTTTGTAGGCGCATGAAAGAACGTATTTGGTATTTTGAAAGCTGTACTTTGTTTTATTTTCTTGTCATAAAATTTTATGACACCCGGTTTTCGTTCAAATTCAAGCTGACATGTTGTACAGGGTGTTTCAAAAGTCCAGCCCCAAGGAATTCCAGATTATTTATTATTCTTATTTTGTTACAACAGAAAAAAATAAATAATCTGAAATCTCTGTGAAGCCAGACTTTTGAAACACACTGTATATTCTGTGTGCATAGTGCAGAAAACTATGTATCTTAATTTACACACACATACACATATATATATTATATGGCCCTCGGTGGTGTAGTGGTGTCGCTCACTACGAATCCTTCGGCCCGGGGATCGAGACCCGGTGATGGCAGGCGGCGCGCAGCAGAGCTCAGCTGTTCATCTTTCCACACAATAAAAAAATTGGTTGGTAGATAAATGGGTAACCTGGGTAGCCTAGTGGTTAAGACGCTGGGCTGCTGCTGGTGGGGCGAGGTTCGGACTTCACGTTAAACTGTAGGTCTAAGGTGGAGTGACAAGTTTGACCTTCGTCAGAATGAACAATTCGGGCGGAAGCAAAATCAAAGTTAACCAAGGTATATTACATGTTTGTATTTATATGTTACAGGTATTTTTCCGGATTTTAGTTTTGGAACCTATTTAAGCATATTTCTCAGAAATGATTGCCATGTATTGCCGAGAAGGTTTTTTACCACAGTGTCTTTATATTCTAATGCTCTTTATACAGGGCCGGATTAAGACCTTTAGAGGCCCTAAGCACTTAAAAGATTTTGGTGCCCCATATATATGTAATTCAAAATATAAACAAAAATAAACCATAAAATAAAATTTTATTTTTTGAAATGAAACAAAACTTACAGTAAGATGAAAAATAATGTATATTTTTGTATACTTCCACTTCATTTATATTTGAAAAGTTTTCTCCTACTTTTTTTAATTGCAAAGTCTTTGATCAGATCCTCAAAACTAATCTTACGTAACACATCTGCTTCTATACTTAGTAGAGATAAGGCATCCAGCCTGCCTTGTTGCATAGTTGTTCTGTTGGTATTTTTAATATACTTCAACTGAGAAAATGAACGCTCAGCTGAGCAATTTGTGACCATTAATGTTAAAAATATACGAAAGGCAATTTCTACATTTGGGAAGGCACACTCAATATTGTCTTCTACAATTATTTTATAAAGTTCAGCATGACTGAATCTTGTTTTTACATTTTTTTTTGCACTGAACTTATGGCACACATATGAGTGAAACTGCTGAAGCTCAGCAGAGAAATTAGTGTTCAAGTCCTCTGGGTAAGCATCAATCATCTTTTTACAACCCTGATCCTGTTGATGGTGAATACAATAACCACTCTCTCTTGTATTTCTCACCATTGGCTTTTGTCCAACGAAAAGTTTTTGTGAACAGTATCTTGCTGGTTTGCCACTACTGAAATGCCGGTAAGACTTGTCAAATGGCCCATTCTGGTGTTGACAGTCACTGGGTCCACAAGCAATCCAATAAGCCACATCATCAGCAGAGAAATCAAGCCACAACCCTGGATCTTTTGCTATATTTACTTCATCTTCTGCAAACTGATTCATTTCACCACCATCACCATGGTCCACTAAACTTTCATTTTCAGCAATTATTTCAACCCCAGAATGTCTTGTAAAGCAACTTGAATCAACATTTGCAGTATAGGTATCAAGAGAATTTACAGGCAAAGTGAGATCAGTAGTGAGACATGTGGTAGATGAACCTGCTTGTGACACCTCGGTGATTCGAACGTCATATATTTGATTTTGAAGTGATCAAAGTGGTATTTGTGTCCACTTCTGATGACGGAGATTGGTTTTGATTCAGAATCGGTATATCATGTTGACGTTGTGGTCGTGGAACTTGTGTGAAGAAATCAGTCAGCTTTTGCAGTCTTGGACTCTAAATCCAAAGTCTTCTCTGTTTCTCTTTTGATAGTTTTCGCTTTTGTGCACCACTTAACTGAACACGTTTCATCTTGGTTCTTGGGGTCTGTAAAATACAGAAATAAAAGAATATTTTATTTGTATATTATGTGGCAATCAACACAGTTACACATATCACAATCTTGGCTTTGTTCTTTTATTCTCAGAAAGACAAAATGGGAACCGTACACAACCAAAGTGGCAATTTAAATATAAGTGGCAATTAAATATAACTCAACCGAAATATCAACTCGAAATGTGAATACAAATCAAATCGAAAGAAGGAACCAAAAGAAGGAACGAAAGAAGGAACCGAAACCTATAAAATAAAAATACTTAACATTAGAATTAATAATACGCAATCTATAAAAATATCAATATTAACATTTCACTATTAACGAGCCACATTTTATATTTACATTTATTTATTTATTTAAAACACAATATTTAATTATAGGAAATATGAACATTTGCTTAGGGCCTAAATTGTCCTAACTACGTTTGATGTTATATATACATTACAAACTATTCACTCTGGTTATTACAATCTAAATTCTTTTATACTGTTATGACAATAGATAAATAAATTATAAAATAAAGATACGTGTATGATAAAAATTGTTATATATACAAATAAAGTACACTTCATAGACTTACCTAGAGAAGAAGAGAGAGCAACAGATAAACTTCTTCAACGCTAATTAACTTAGGTCAGTATATCTTATTATTATAATGGCCGTGATAAACATCACTTGATACAACAGCAATATAGAGAGTTTATAGTTTCTTTTATTTTAATATTAATTTATATTACAATTCTATAAACCTAAATCTTTCTGTAAAACAATACCAAATGATTATGTAAAATATATATTTAATATTATATGCACAAATCACACGTTCAGAATAACTTCCTATAGCACACGAAAATATTTAATCTATATGTATTTTTAATATGGCGCTCAAAGATTTGATATAAACAAAATAATAACGCAAAGCGTAAAGTGTGTGATTACAACGAAATATATTTATTCTCTCAAAAGGGTTGTTGTTCACTCCAAATTCAAACAATGAAAAAAAATAAATACTATATATGAATATATATAATTCAGTTTTCAACAGCTTATAGGCTATAAGCCGCGATTATAATAGTATAATAAATCCATGGTAAATCCGACAATGGAAAATTTCTGTGGTGCCCCCCTTCCCTTGATGCCCTAAGCATGGGCTTATTTTGCTTAATGGTTAATCCGGCCCTGTCTTTATAGCTAATTAGATAGGTTCTGAATAGTTATTTTTTCTCCGCTCCTTACAAATATTTTTACTCTGAAATTTATGCCAGTAGATTTAAGTCAGAAATTATGGTTTCACTCTCACAAAAAGATGAGCAAATAAGTATGCATAATTTACCGCACGTAATTATCCTACGGAGAAACTTGACTACATTATATTCATGTTTTGTTCACAAAATCTTTTATGGAACCGACGGCAGAGTGAAAAAAAAAAAAAAAGATCACGCTCCACATATTTACAATAAAACATTAGAGAACACTTCGTACAATGTATGGTTACCATTATTTAAATATATATATGAGAGAGAGAGAGAGAGAATATATATATATAGGGTGTTTGAAAACTTTCTGTACAAATTGTAATGGGGGATAGGCAACACCAAGACAAACCCCTTTCGTCTATAAGTGTATGTCCGCTGACGTCACCATTCGGCGCGAGAGGGCGCCGCTGCATTTGGCTAAAAGGTGAAGTGGGCTAGACTCGCGCTTGCCGCGGGCATTCTTAAATCGGACG
The DNA here is from genome assembly GCA_023014485.1 of Bathynomus jamesi. Taxonomy (NCBI): domain Eukaryota; kingdom Metazoa; phylum Arthropoda; class Malacostraca; order Isopoda; family Cirolanidae; genus Bathynomus; species Bathynomus jamesi. The sequence continues at coordinate 597,617 of JAJOZX010001098.1, read as the reverse complement.
TGTTGAAACCACATTCGTCTACGAATAGCCACGGGAACATCTTCCAGCAGTTCCGGCAACGTTTCTTCAAGAAATATCCGATAAACCCGCCCGTCGAGTCGGGCAGGCAGCAGGTACGGCCCAATCAACTTGCCATGGACGATACCCGCCCAAACATTGACGGCGAACCGTTCTTGATGAGCATGCACCCGTGTAGCATGTGGATTTGCGTGCGCCCACACGTGAGAATTGTGCATGTTAAACACACCTCACGTGTGAAACAGGCCTCATCTGAGAACAGCACATAAGCCGGAAAATTAGGCTGCACCGCTGTCTGCTGCAGAAACCAGCGTGCGAATTCCACACGAAGAGGGTAATGCTGAGGTTGTAATGCCTGGACACTCTGACGATGAAACGGATGTAACTGCTGCTCGTGCAACACTCTCCAGACCAGGTCGTGGTTCACACCGAGGATACATGCAACACCTCGCGTGCTTGCGCTTGGATTGTCCTCAAATCGCCGTAGGATTTCTTCTTCCATGTCAGGAGTGCGCACGTTTCTCTCCCGACCAGTGTCATGCATGTTTGCATGGAATGTTCCAGTTTCTCGCAGTCGCGATGCAAATGCGCAAACGTTTGGTGGTTTGGCACACGTCTGTTTGGGAAGCGCTGTCGGTACAACCTCACAGCAGCTCTTCCGTTTCCATTGGCAGCCCCATACACCATATGCATGTCAGCCATCTCAGCAGTCGTGAAGCGCTCCATGTTACGCGTACTACGTCCGATTTAAGAATGCCCGCGGCAAGCGCGAGTCTAGCCCACTTCACCTTTTAGCCAATTGCAGCTGCGCCCTCTCGCGCCGAATGGTGACGTCAGCGGACATACACTTATAGACGAAAAGGGTTTGTCTTGGTGTTGCCTATCCCCCATTACAATTTGTACAGAAAGTTTTCAAACACCCTGTATATATATATATATATATATATATATATATATATTCAACGCGGATATTTAGAGAGAAAAGTTTAAAAATTCAACGCGGGTTTTTAGACAAATCCGTTTATTGGCTGAGGAAAACGGGTTCATTTTTTCTTTGGAATTTTCTGTTAAAATACTTGAAGTCGGAAGAATTTGGGTGAAATTTGTGTAAGACGTGATGATGAAATGTAATTTTGCTATCAGAAATTCTCAGTTCCTGTGAAATATTGCCAAGTTTCATGTACTATCTTTAAAATCTACCACTATCTTTAGATACATTCAGTTACTAATTATGTGTTCAGTGGCTTTACTACATCGCTTAACATAAACGAGATATATGATGTCATTTACCAATTAGGTTGAACTTTGTAAATAAATCGATTTTTCTGGTATGATCTACTTTTGTGAGGTTAGATTACGCTAGGTTATGTTAGGCTAGGTTAGTTTAACTCGGGTCAACCAAACCTAATGTAATGTAACTTAACCTCAAAATATAGGTCACACCAGAAAAAACGATTTAGTTACAAAGTTCGACCTAATTGGTAAAAATCGTAGCTTACTAATGGTGCTACTTGGGCATTTATGCATACATTTTCACAAATATTGGAGCAATTTGGGCATTTATGCATACATTTTCAAAATATTGGAGCAATTTGGGCATTTATGCATACATTTTCACAAATATTGGAGCAATTTGGGCATTTATTTATATATATATATATATATATATATATTAGTGATGGATCGAATAACCGCAACCGCACTACAACCGCACAAAAATTCACAACCGCAACCGTAACCGCAACCGCCGTTCCATAAGTGCGGTTGCGGTTGTAAAAGCTTAGTTAATTTTAATTTTAGGTTAATTAGAAATATTTATTTTTTTAAAAAGAAAATGATGGGTCTCCTTATGCGTGCTTAAACGTGACGTCATACGGCTGCCGTAATAAAATTGGTTTAAACTGCGCTCTAAGTTATTACTCTGTGAGCTCCATGAAGTAACATTTATTTTTATTTAATTTTCTTGAAACTAAAATCGCCTTTAGTACAATAGTCAAAGATAACGAACTAAAATACAAAGAACTTGGCTGTATTGCAAGAACATATCTTGCTTGCCCTTCAAGTAGCATTCCAAGCGAGCAGCTCTTCAGTGGAGCGGGAACGTTGTACGATGAGAGGCGTTGCCGCTTGAAAGGTGAAAATGCAGCAAAAATATTATTCTTGAAATTCACACTGCCTGTCATTAAGTTTGACATCAGTTTTTCAAATGAATAATAATCCATAACTTTCCAATGGGTGGAGGCTGGGGAAAGTGGTAGGTGGGATGAACAGTGCGATGGGTCCTCGTCCCTCATCCTGGTTTACACACTTAGTGCAAAATATGGTTTTAATTAATTTGACCTATTCTTTCATAATAGCTATATAAGTTTAGAATATACTTCATTTAAATAGTATTTATTTAGTAAATACCTTATGTTGAACACAAGTTTTGCAACACACAAATAGCGGTAGCGGTGTATTGCAAAACTTGTGTTCAACATAAGGTATTTACTAAATAAATACTATTTAGTATATATTATGTACCAAGTGTGGCTAAATCGCACTATAGTGGCTAAATCCAGTTAATAATTACGCATTTTTCCTAGTATATGATAACCGCAACCGCGGTTGGAAAAAATTCGACAACCGCAAACACAACCGCAACCGCGGTTGTGAAAAACCGACCACTCGATCCATCACTAATATATATATATATATATATATATATTGTGTGTGTGACGTACCTTAGAAATTGAGAAATACAAAAAATTTGAAGTGAATTTAAAATATATTCCGAAAGGCACATGAAACTTCTTCAAGCCCATTGTAGTGAATACTCTTATTTTAGTTTCAAGATAAATGTTAATTTTACCGTCTTGAATTTCGGAATAGTATAAATTCATTTTAAATTAGTTACCCCATTATAATTCAATTGTGAACCACATTAATACTAATTTTATGTATACTATATTATTTTATTGTATGTAAACATAATTAATTATATCACAATTGTCAGTTAATCATTTATATTCAAATATTTATTTTAATCTAATGCCATGTCCATTTTGCAAATAAATAATAGAAAACCAAAGGTATATTTTCCACCTTTGGTACTGTCGTAGTTTCGCCTAACGGACTCAATACGGCTAGTGAGATAATCACTGGTTGGCACTTAACTAGCGGCAGTGCTTATGGCTACATCATCCAGGTTAACCTATACCGGATAGATGCGCTACCGGTCCCAAGCCGTAGCTTGCCTAGGCCAACGACGACGACGACGTAAACCAACAATTGATGACCCCGGAGCTGGATTACCCCTTCTACCCGAACGACTAGGACTAGACTGTAATGTCGTTCGTGCCCATCACCCCTTCACCCGAACGACTAGGACTAGACTGTAATGTCGTTCGTGCCCATCACCCCCTTCACCCGAGCGACTAGGACCAGACTGTAACGTCGCTCGTGCCCTCTGCCCATCACCCCCTTCACCCGAGCGACTAGGACCAGACTGTAATGTCGCTCGTGCCCTCTGCCCCTCACCCCTGCCCGTGCGCTCTGTGCCTGCGCTCGTCTCAACCTCCACTCCTTCGTTGGGAACTTGTCGTCTTGCTTGTACGTTAGCAAGCATAGGAGAAGATGCCTGACGACGCTGGTGCCATCTCCACCTTGAGCGTAAAGCTCCCGTCTTCTGGCCGGGTGATCCATTTATTTGGTTCCACCAAGTGGAATCACAATTCAACTTGGGAAGGATCACCGCTAGCAGGACGAAATACGATCATGTTTGTCCTCTCCTACCAGCGAGCATCATCTCTGAAGTCCGGTGACGTCATCGTATCTCCTTCCACGAGTGAGGACCGTACAACGATCTGAAGTCTGCCATCCTGCGCCGCACCACTGTCTCCGAGCATGAGAAACTACATCAGTTAATCTCAAAAGAAGAACTTGGAGGACCGTAAGCCCACTCAAATGATGAGGGCTATGCAGTGCGCTCTAGGCGAACGCGCACAAAACCTTCGATAAGGACATCTTTAGACAGTTGTTCTTGCAGAAACTTCCTCCATCAGCTCAGCGTGTCTTGGCCACTATGGATCCTGCTACTCCAGTTGATAAACTAGCAGAAACTGCCGACAAAGTAGTGGAGATTGACACAGCTCCGGTCAACAACGTGAACACACAATCGGAACTGGAGTTGAAAGTGGAAGAGTTAAGTCAAATCAACCACGTTTGTTCTCTGCTACAAAATCAACGGCAAAGAAGCCATTCTCGGTCAAGATTTACGAAGAGGCATCGTTCGAGTTCCGGGAAGATCTGCTTCTACCACTCGAAATTTGGAAAGAAGGCTAGGAAGTGCATCTCCCCTTGCAATTTTTCGTCGGAAAACCCCAGCAGCGAGTCCTAATGGCGTCTAGTACTCGCACTGCCAACCGTTATTCATAAAGGACAGGAACTCTGGTATCAATTCTTGGTCGATACCGGAGCGTCAGTCAGTGTATTCCCTCAAAAATCTGGTCATACGCACTCGGAATCTCCGCCTCTATACGCTGCTAACGGTTCACGCATACCCACGTACGGTACTCAGTCGCGTGAACTAAACTTGGGCCTTCACCGATCCTTCAAGTGGATTTTCATCTGTGCTCAAGTGCAGCATCCCATAATCGGCGCTGACTTCCTCCAGCATTTCAAATCCTGGTGGATCTTGACAAGCGACGCTTATGCGACCAGGCCACACTGCTTTCTGTTCTTGCCAAACAGGTTGCCCTTCCGGACGCCTCGAACTCTGCACTTTCCCTCGTTCCCCCTAATTCCATGTACCAGTGCCTTTTCCAACGATATCCAGGAATTCTTCAAACCGATGCAGATGGGTGATACCATTAAGCACACCATTACCCATCACATTACAACAAAAGGTCCCCCTGTGTTTGCAAAACCCAGACGTCTTGCCCGGACAAACTGAAAGCTGCCAAATCGGAATTCCAGCTTATGCTGGATCTTGGGATAATAAGACCTTCCAAAAGCAGTTGGTTCCTCTCCCCTACACTGGTCCAGAAGAAGTCAGGAGACTGGAGACCATGTGGGGATTACCGGTTTTGAATTCGACAACCATCCCGGACCGATATCCGGTACCAAATGTCCAAGACTTTACTTCTCTTCTCCACGGCAAATCTATCTTCAGTAAAATAGATCTCGTTAAGGCTTTCCACCACATTCCGTAGAGCCTTCGGATATTCCCAAGACTGCAGTTTGTACACCATTGGGTTATTCGAATTTTGAAGATGCCGTTCGGGCTACGGAATGCTGCGCAAACTTTCAGAGGTTTATAGATGAGGTCACCAGAGGCTTAGACTTTGTTTATGCCTACATCGATGATTGCTTGTGGCAGCTCAACGGAAGAGGAACATAAGGAACATCTTTCACTCCTCTTTCAACGCTTAGAACAATACGGTGTTACTATTAATGCATCTAAGTGTGTGTGTTGCACAGCCAACCTTGGAATTCTTGGTCACACGATTTCGCAGCACGGAATTACCCCCTTCAGGACAAGTGTGAAGTGATAAAAAATTACCCTATGCCAAATAATCAGCGTGAGTTACGTCGGTTTCTAGGTTTTGGTAAATTATTACCACAAGTTCATTAAAAACTGTGCCAGTGTTCTTGCTCCTCTACACGCTATGATCCACACAAAACGCAAGGTAACGAAATTGTTATGGTGTAGCGATAGTTTACAGGCGTTCGACAATGCCAAAAATGCTATCAATAGTGCATTGTCTCTGTCATTTCCTATCAGTGATGCCCCCCTAACTCTGACGGTCGATGCATCAGATGTTGCGATCGGTGGTGTGTTGGAACAAACCATTAACGGTCAACAAGCACCCATCGCGTTTTACTCGAAAAAGCTGCAGCCAGCCCAAACGCGTTATAGTGCTTTCGGACGTGAACTTCTTGCTATTTACTTAAACGTGAAGTATTTTCAACATTTCCTTGAAGGCCGAGAGTTTTGTGTTTTTACCGACCACAAACCTTTGGTCACTGTCTTCAATAAAAACAGCTGTAACCACTCTCCCAGAGTCATCAGGCAACTCGATTATATATCGCAATTTACCACAGATATCCGCCACATCAAAGGTGTCTTGAACATCCAGCGGATGCACTTTCAAGAATAGAGATTACTTCTGTTACCTCAGCTCTACACTGTGGAATGCTATTGCACAGGATCAAGATAAGGATACGGAACTACAAGAACTGCTCAGAGAAGACTCCACTCATCACTTTCCCTCAAGAAAATGAGTATGCCAGGATTGTCTGTGCCCCTCTATTGCGACGTATCAACAGCTGCTATTCGCCCTTATGTCCCTCCATGTCACAGACAAGCAGTCTTCACGGATCTTCATAACCCCTCCCATCCTGGTATCCGTGCTTCGCAACACCTGGTTACCTCTCGCTTTGTTTGGCCCTCGATGCGGAAGGATGTCAAACATTGGACCAAACGTGCCTTGCCTGCCAGCGTGCCAAAGTCCAAAGGCACACCAGGTCCCCCTTTGAGCATTTCCGCCCCCATCCCAGCGATTTGAGGTAATTCATGTAGACATTGTTGGCCCTCTTCCAGTGATTCAAGGCCAACGTTATCTGCTCACCTGTCTCGACCGCTTTTCCAGATGGCCTGAAAGCCATCCCACTTCCTGATATCCAAGCGGACACTGTTGCAAGAGCCTTTCTTCATGGATGGGTATCAAGATTTGGATTGCCCGACAAAAGTCATCACTGACCAAGGTCGCCAATTTGAGTCTTCGCTTTGGAAGAAGTTTACCAGCTTGTTGGTACAGTACATGCGCATACCTGTGCGTATCATCCGCAAGCTAACGGCCTCGTCGAACGCTTCCATCGCCAGCTGAAGTCATCCCTTATGTGTCACGAAGACTCCCATTGGATGGATAAGCTTCCACTCGTGTTGCTTGTATTCGCTCTGCATTTAAGAGTGATCTGAAGACTACAGCGCTGAACTAGTCTATGGAACAACACTGCGGCTACCAGGTGGCTACTTCACTGCAGGGGATAAGTCATGTGATCCTACGGAATTCGCTCAAACACTTTCCTCTCACATGCAGTCCCTTCAGCCTGTTCCCCCTCGATGACTAGCCAACAGAACATCTTGTTTCCCCAGCCCTCCAATCTTGCACCACGTTTCGTTCGTGTACCTGTCCCAAAACGACCTCTCCAATGTCCATATGACGGACCCTATGAAGTTCTCCGACGTACGCGCAAATCATTTCCATCCAGCGCGGTTCCAAGGTCGACAAGGTTTCTATCGATCGTCTTAAGCCTGCGTTTTTGGAATCAACCTTAAGTGAGGTACAAGTAGCTACCACAAAAGGTTCAGCGGAAATCTGTGTCGTTCGGAACTCTTTGAACTTCCTCTCTGGTGGGGGAGTGTGTAGTGAATACTCTTATTTTAGTTTCAAGATAAATGTTAATTTTACCGTCTTGAATTTCGGAATAGTATAAATTCATTTTAAATTAGTTACCCCATTATAATTCAATTGTGAACCACATTAATACTAATTTATGTATACTATATTATTTTATTGTATGTAAACATAATTAATTATATATCACAATTGTCAGTTAATCATTTATATTCAAATATTTATTTTAATCTAATGCCATGTCCATTTTGCAAATAAATAATAGAAAACCAAAGGTTATATTTTCCACCTTTGGTACTGTCGTAGTTTCGCCTAACGGACTCAATACGGCTAGTGAGATAATCACTGGTTGGCACTTAACTAGCGGCAGTGCTTATGGCTACATCATCCAGGTTAACCTATACCGGATAGATGCGCTACGGTCCCAAGCCGTAGCTTGCCTAGGCCAACGACGACGACGACGTAAACCAACACCATTAATAAATCTAAAATAAATTTCCTCTATTACTTCATTTTACTGTACGTTTTTGTAACAAATTACCACTATTATTATACCTATAAAAGCAAACCTTGAAATGCGGGATCATCCATGTGAAACTACCTAATAGTAAATAAACTGTGGGGGACGGGGGGTGGGAGTCTAATTTTAACATCATTTCGCACCTCCTTTTCCCTTAAGAAAAGAATCTCATTAAGTGAGCTTAGAAAGCCAAACAGAAATGTGCGAGATGTTGAAATCCTTTTTCCTCTTACCTGCTGCCGTGACGTTAATAACGCAAGGCCTCATCTGCTTGCCAATTTCATTTTCGGCGTAGCAAAGGAGAAGTCCGTAATCGCCCGGAGAAGCGGGAGTATACGGCAAAACGCTTCTGTTTCCCTTGGTTGTAAAGCGGTCATTTTCTATTTCAATGATGCCTCCAGAGCTGTTAAACTGCCATTTGAATGTTGCATTACGTGGCTGAGCATCGACTGTGCACGTAATGTTCGCGGTCGCCTTATGCAATACCTCTATGTAAGTCGGAGTTTCGAGCGCGCATACAGGAGAGTCTGAAAAAGTTATTAGCAAGGATTTAAATATTTGTTATACAGCCTGCATCATTTCTTAAAAATACTTTAATTTATTTAATTTAATTAATAGGAATTATGAAAGGATGCGCGTAATTTGGGTTGTGTAGCAATAAAATTATACATTATTATTATTAGAGTATATTCATATTATTATTATTATTTTTCGAATTTTATAAATATTTTGTAAATAACTTCGTAACTACACATCTGTAAATCGCAATTAATTTGATGCTTATACGTAGGCAGATACAGATTCAATATTATACACGCGAACACAGACCTTAAATACTGTCCCTCTACGACACTATGTCTTAAACTCTAATTTACTAGAGTCATTATTTAAGGTCTATAAGCTCCTATTACTCATAATCTATGGCTTAATGCGTCCTAAATAAGGAGGCTGCAGCTTAAACTTAAGGAGAGTGAATAAATGGAGTTGTTAATAGCTTTTCGTTTCAACTTTTTTAGGAACATAAATTTTAATTTTAAATTCTCACACTGTTTAAATCTTTGCCAAAAGTATTTAAGATTTCCGATAAAAGTGAAGACACAAGAAAAACATGACCTAATAAATATGTAAAAACATATATAAAATAGTATTTTAATATATATATATATATGTGTATGTGTCTGTGTGAAATTAATGCACCTCGGTGGAAACCCGGTGGCGGCAGCCGACGCGCAGCAAAACCCAGCTGTTCATCCTTCCACACAATAAAGAAAGTGGTTGGTAGATAAATGGGTACCTTGGGTGGCCTAGTGGTTAAGACGCTGGGCTGATGGTGGGGCGTGGTTCGGATTCCACATTAAATACTTTCAGAAATTCACATTTATTCAAATTTATTGTACACAAACAACGAGAATAAAAAATTTAAGAGTGAAGAAAATGTACATAGTGAAGCTAAAGTATACTGTAAATGCATTAAAATAATTGAATATAGTGCAGAGTAGAACCTTCAACGATGATTTTCATGAGGAAAAATGTTTAAAAACTGAAATAGTTTCAGAAAATAAATATAGAAGTGAAATGTTATCCCCTACATTTTGTTTTTTTGTGAACAAGACTAATGTGAAGAGCGCACACACACACACACACACACAATGTATATACACATATACAGGGTGTTCCATAAGTCCGGTCTCATAGGAAAATTTATTTTAAACAAAATTCACAAAAGTAAATCACTAGAACTAAAACAAATTTTCAAATTGATGTGTTGTTTTGGGACCTTATTTTTGGTGCAGGTAGAATAACACAATGGCTAATACGGAAGTGAGTTACACTCCTGAGGAAAAGGCCTCCGCCTTTTCCTCACGAGTGTAACTCGCTTCCATATATACTGTATATGGGGTTGGAGACCTTTTCCTCAGGCGTGTAATTCACTTGGACCATATTAGCCATTGTGTTATTCTACCTGCACCAAAAAAAAAAAAAAGGCCCCAAAACAACGCATTAATTTCAACATTTGTTTTAGTTTTAATGTATTACTTTTGTAAATTTAATTTAAAATATTTCTTATGAGACCGGACTTATGGGACACCCTGTATATACATAAACAATAAATCCAAGGTAATGCAAAGGAACACATTTTATTCAATAGACGTTTTTGAGATAATGTCATCATCATTATTTATCATTAAAAATGTTTCACTATTCTCGGAATGAGTTTCTTTAGCTACTAACTTTACAGATTTAAAATTAATGCTCTTAAAACTCTGTTATCTAAAGCTTACAGAAAATGTTCATCGTACAAGTTATTCCACGAAGAATTTGAATTTAGTCTTATTTGTAAACAATGGATTTCTACGACACCTTGGTCGATTTGAAATGAAAATGTTCTTAAATAGAAAATATTATCCTCAAATACCACTGTTTATAACAGTTTCTAGACAAAATTTAATTTCTCTCTTCCATATTTTGGTCTCCAGTCTGAAAAACTACACAAGGATTTGCGCATTTTAATTTTTTTCACCGAATAAATTTCATTTTTGCTCTTCATAACTACTTATTTTTTTTGTTTTTCCCCTCTTTTTTTATTTCATAACCGTTTCTGGTCCAGTGGGTCCATATGGACCGATAACAATGTTTTGAGCATAAATCACGTAAATTTTGCCTATTCATTCCATTTGGACCCATGCATCACTTGTCCTAAAACTTAGTCTAGTTGGTCTGACAGCAACAACGTGAGCACTGCACAAAATTTTATTCTCAAAGGTAAGTTCAGTGCACACAATTTTATGGTTGCAGAAATAATTGTGGTAATTGCACAAATAAGTTGTTAGAAGGGTCCACTTAAAGTCATTTAGATTCATTTAGAGTTCATTAAAGTCAATGCGAATTTATTACCAAACCCAAATAAGTTTTATTTCTTTTTGTAAAAACCGGTTTAAGATTTTCATTTGTGTTTGACTGGAGAGAATATTTTGTTATTTATTCGTACTTAAATCGGGCTTCAAAGAGTTAATACAGTTTTGTCTCCCGTCTCTGTTGAGAGCTAAGTTTGTGGTACCTGGGCAAATAATCCGTGAACTCCTAGTAGGGAGACTTGATGAACACGGTCTCCTCCGCAAGTCGGGTGTAAGGTAAATGTAAGTCTTAGCGATGGCGGCGTAGGTTGCCTTCGCGAAATTACCGTTTACAGAATGACCGTTTGCCTTCTGGAGCTCGTGTAACAATCTTCTATTCCGGCCATTTGAAAGAACTTGTTGGGTACCGAAGTTGCTATGATCCCAGTATCACGAGGTGCGAGAATTAAGCGCACCAATACGGAACCATATTTTCCAGTAACTTTACAAGGAACGATGTGAGGCTTACCGATCTTGTTATCCCAGTAACCTCTTCGGACAAACACAATGGAAAGCTTTGCTAGAACGATGGCCCCACGGATAGAGGTAGATTTCTTTGCTGCATTTAACGCCCAGTCCAATATGACAGTTGTAATCTCCAAGAACGACGAATGCTTTAAAGCGAGTACGCTGACCAGATCTCGTTTGTTTCTGGACAGGCATGATCTATCTTCAGTGCTTCATCTTTTAACGCTGCTCCCAAGAAGAAATCAATCTGAAATTCCTTCAGTGATAGAGAGAAGATATATTTTTTCTCCAAACTTTTTATCTTCCGATCCTTGACAAGTCTTCCTAATTTAGTAATTGACATTCAATCCTTATCCCCTCCTTTCCTCTGCTTTACCACAGCCCCTACCTCTGGTCTTAAAACTTCCTCGGGAACCTCCACGACTAGATGCTGTGTCTGCCATTGTGGAGAAAATCTTTTTGCCTTCAAAGATAGACTACCGTCTAGCATGCGATAGTCAATTTTTTATTTGTATAGTTTCCCGCAATGGAAAACGGGTCATGTATGTTCTATGAAGCGGACTCAACTGGAAGGTCCTCCAGAACTAATCTATTTTTGGCAAGGCCTGACCCCTCATCAGTTAGAGATCATGCAACTCACTTTTAACTTTGGACAAAGTCCTCAAATTAGTAAGTAACGATGTAAGCATTACTGAATCACTTAATTTAAAACCAAATTTAAATAACTGTCTAAGAACATCTATTAAATATTGTGATTCTAATTTTAAGTTTAATTATTTCATATAATTTTAACTTTTATATTTTATAGTAAATACAGTTTTTAATTATACTGATAATGTGATTAGTCCCGAAACGTCTTTTGAATAAAACATGTTCCTTCGCATTGTTATACAGTATATAGTCACTATATACAGTTATATAATATATATATATATATGATGTTTCAAAAGTCCGGCCCCATAAGGAATTAAAATTACTTATTAATTTTTTCTGTTAATACATATAATAGATGTTCAAATTGCATACCATGCAGCTCTTTACACATATTCTCTAAGGAACAGTTTGCCAACTGTTCCTTAGAGATGCTAGCACACGCTACTATTATGTTCTCCTTCAGATCATTTATCGTCCACAGACGTGTATTGTAAGCAATAGCGTACATATGGGGGGAGCATAGGGGACATAGGCCCCCCCCCCCCCAGTGTAAAAATTACTACTACTCTCATTAAAGATATTTGAAAAAGAAATTTTCAAAAATCGATAACTTTGCAACTTTGACCACAAAAAAATCTTATGTCAAATGGAATTCGAGTTATTTCATGGTTACCAGGACATGTTATTAACTCAAAACTCAAAAGCAATTTTAGCTGGCTTAGGAACGTTTATATATGTCTTTATACGTACGATTAATTTGTGCAAATTTAATTCTTTGCCCATAAATTGGAAATAAAATACAACTGAAGCCTTCCAAGATGCAATTCATTTTGATTCCAAGTCAATCATCGTCAATTTTGAGCTGACACACACACACACACAATATATATATATATATATATATAGTGTGTGTGCGCGCCCCCCCACCCTTTAAGAAATGCTGTGTACGCCTCTGATTGTAAGCAACACTCTTAAAATAACCCTACAGAAAAAAGTCTAATACATGGAGCGAGAGAGAGCAGTTATTAATATAAACACCCAGGAATGTCTGTCAGTCGGTCACGCTCGAAAAGAGATGATGATTCTTGATATATATATATATATATATATATATATATATATATATATTATATATATATATACAGGGTGTTTGAAAACTTTCTGTACAAATTGTAATGGGGGATAGGAAACACCAAGACAAACCCTTTTCGTCTATAAGTGTATGTCCGCTGACGTCACCATTCGGCGCGAGAGGGCGCCGCTGCAATTGGCTAAAGGTGAAGTGGGCTAGACTCGCGCTTGCCGCGGGCATTCTTAAATCGGACGTAGTACGCGTAACATGGAGCGCTTCACGACTGCTGAGATGGCTGACATGCATATGGTGTATGGGGCTGCCAATGGAAACGGAAGAGCTGCTGTGAGGTTGTACCGACAGCGCTTCCCAAACACGTGTGCCAAACCACCAAACGTTTGCGCATTTGCATCGGCGACTGCGAGAAACTGGAACATTCCATGCAAACATGCATGACACTGGTCGGGAGAGAAACGTGCGCACTCCTGACGTGTAAGAAGAAATCCTACGGCGATTTGAGGACAATCCAAGCGCAAGCACGCGAGGTGTTGCACGTATCCTCGGTGTGAACCACGACCTGGTCTGGAGAGTGTTGCACGAGCAGCAGTTACATCCGTTTCATCGTCAGAGAGTCCAGGCATTACAACCTCAGGATTACCCTCTTCGTGTGGAATTCGCACGCTGGTTTCTGCAGCAGACAGCGGTGCAGCCTAATTTTCCGGCTTATGTGCTGTTCTCAGATGAGGCCTGTTTCACACGTGAGGGTTTGTTTAACGTGCACAATTCTCACGTGTGGGCGCACGCAAATCCACATGCTACACGGGTGCATGCTCATCAAGAACGGTTCGCCGTCAATGTTTGGGCGGGTATCGTCCATGGCAAGTTGATTGGGCCGTACCTGCTGCCTGCCCGATTCGACGGGCGGGTTTATCGGATATTTCTTGAAGAAACGTTGCCGGAACTGCTGGAAGATGTTCCCGTGGCTATTCGTAGACGAATGTGGTTTCAACACGACGGGGCCCCAGCACACTCCCAGCAACGATGTGCGGGATTATCTGAACGCCACTTTTGAGGACCGATGGATAGGCCGGGGTGGGCCCGTAGCCTGGCCACCGAGATCGCCCGATTTAACATGCCTCGATTTCTTCCTGTGGGGACACATGAAGAACCTCGTGTACGAGACTCCCATTTACTCAGAAGAAGACCTCGTAGCAAGAATCGCTGTCGCCGCTGGAACTGTTCCCGAAATGCCGGGAATCTTTCGACGTGTACGTCGTTCAATGCTTCGACGCTGTCGGGCATGCATTGATGCTACCGGTCGCAACTTTCAGCACCTTCTTTAAATAAATATGCCTTCTTTAAATAAACATGTTACGCGTACTACGTCCGATTTAAGAATGCCCGCGGCAAGCGCGAGTCTAGCCCACTTCACCTTTTAGCCAATTGCAGCGGCGCCCTCTCGCGCCGAATGGTGACGTCAGTGGACATACACTTATAGACGAAAAGGGTTTGTCTTGGTGTTGCCTATCCCCCATTACAATTTGTACAGAAAGTTTTCAAACACCCTGTATATATATATATATATGGGCGATATTTGTATTTTAATGCATTAGAAAAAGGCGTAATGAATTCTACTTTTAATTATAATGTTAAAAAGTCTATCTATAATGATAAAAGGACGCCCGTGTGTGTGTGTGTGTCAACTGTACGCCCTTGACAATTGGTTAGGTTAAGTCGTGATATTTTCGTTAAAACTAACGAAACTATCACGACTTAACCTAACCAATCGTCAAGGGCGTACAATTAACCTAACCGGGCATTCAATTAACCTAACTAATAACAGTCTTCGAACTACAAAAAATATTCCACCGTCGGCTAGGATATTTTTGCCACCCGCACGAAGGGCGGGTTCTCCGCTAGTAAGTAAATAAATAAATAATCTGAAATCTGAAATTATCTAATTTTTCCTCTAATTCTGCAGTATATCGAATTCCCTGTAAGGACTGTCCGAACAGTTATGTCGGCGAAACTATTCATTTCAAAAGATGCTTTTACCAATATAAATCCTATAGTTTGAATACGTCCGATGAAAATTCGGCCGTACATAGGCATCGATTAGACAGGGGTCATAATATTGATATGATAAAGCTAACTTACTTTTAAATGTCAGTAATAATAAATGCAAACTCGCCAAATCTTTTATTATAAAAATACTAATAATTTTAATATAAAACATGGAACCTTCCAGTTTGATTTTATGTCTAACTTTTGGCTGTCAAAATCTGCGTTCCGGAATTATTTACACCTGTTTGAGTTGCCCGAGGCATGACGTTTTTTATTGAATATTCCTTTTAAGTTCGACTCTCACTTTTAGTTTCTGTTCACAGGCCGAAAGAAGAGGGAAGATTCTTTCGAAAAGCTTCGCGGTTTTTAGTGTTTTATTATTTTAGCCAATTGTGATTTTAACTGTTTTGCTTCACATTTTACACGGTCATTGTGTTTTTAATATACTGTATATATCAGGGATGGGGAATCGATAAAATGATAAAACTGATTTTTTAAAAGTCAAATCGAAAGAGTCAAATCGAAAGAGTCAAATCGAAAGAGTCAAATCGAAAGCGTCAAATCGAAAGAGTCAAATCGAAAGAGTCAAATCGAAAGAGTCAAATCGAAAGAGTCAAATCGAAACAAATAAAATAAAATAAACTGAAAACTGAAATCGAAATATATATTTTTGGTTGTTTTATAAATTAAAAAGTTTTGTAAGTTAATATATTTTTAATTCGAATTTACAAAAAACCAGACACAACTTGTCAAACAAACAAAAAAAGAAAAACATTCGGGAATTGAGATGTGATAGAAATGTTTTTGGTTTATAGATACACTTCGTCTCATCCCGTAAGACTATCTCTGTAGATATATAGATATGGAAAGGCAACTTATTTATCAACGTTTTCTTTATGGCTCTATCTTTTTAATATATTCGCCTCCCTCTTCATATACAGTAGGTAGAGAGGTATCACGGGTAAAGAGAAAAAAGTACACCAAGATGAGGAAAAAAAAAAATCAGAAAGTGTAACTTCAAGCATGCAGTTTAATTTTTAAGTATCAGTTCATCTGAAGCTTTCGAAGGCGGAAGTTTTGTAAACTGAAGAACAACAACAACTACGCCTTACAATATGACACGAAATCAAATCAATAATAAAAAGCTTCATAAGGAATATGTAACTCAAAGATATGAATATTAAATATTTGAGGTTACTGTAACGAAGAAAATGTCTACATAATTCATAAACTGAATTTGAAAGCGAAACTGATTTTTGTTTTTACAAGAACTGAAATCCCCATCCCTGATATATACAGTATATTAATAACACAATGACCGTGTAAAATGTGAAGCAAAACAGTTAAAATCACAATTGGCTATATATATATATATATATAATATATATATATATATGATGCAAACTCACAAGGAAAAGGAAAAACATTATTCCAAGTCCTTTCGTGTATTCACAGTATACCTCGTCAGGAATGACTGCTGAATACACGAAAGGCCTTGGAATCATTTATTCTTTTTCGTTGTCAGTTTGCATCATTCATTCATTTCACGTGTTTAAGTGTGAAATTCATTATATATATATATATATATATATATTATATATATATATATATATATATATATATATATATATTAGGGTGATTCAAATATGTGGGTAAAAAATTTTTTTATATTTTAATGTGTTCAACCCTTTAAATGGTTCATTTCAGCATAAAAACAACTATCCTAAAATATTTTAGCAAATTTTTAATTTTTAGGGGTTGCTACCAGCAATTAAAAATTGACAGAACGACTCAAATTGTCAAATTTTTCCACACCACCCAGGGGGTACAGTACAAGGCGCATTGCTTTTTTTTAATGTGGAAAGCGCCCCCGTAGGTCCTACCATAACCACAAGCATGCATAATTAAACTAGCATGATATTTGAGACATTAGCTGTCCTTACTTCATCAATGTTTCTTTCTTTCTATCAGGGTAAACAGCCCTGTAGTTTTTCACTACTTGTAGCAAGAATTGTTTTTGATCTTCGTCATGTGTTAGTATTTTATTATATTCATCCATTAATTTTACTCCTCTTTCCGCTATATCATTCACGACTTTACACTGTTTGATAGATTTCTTAGCGGAGTTATACTCTTCATCATTATGCCATTCTTTAGCATCTTTGAATAAAAATTTTGAACTAAATTCTGTTATCGTAAAAAATCTTTGAGTATTTGATGACAAAATCTTCTAATTTCTTCGTTGGAATAAGTGCAGGATCTAGAAAAGCCCGTTTTGCAGGAAGAGTTTCTGTTGTATTTTGCAAGGCCTTTACAATTTTCTTTTTCTTTTCAGTAGGCACTTCATCACCATAAAAGGCCAAGGCTACCAGTTCTTCTGATAGGTACCAGAGGTGACCTAACAGTTTTTTAATAGCAACAAATGCAATTGTGTCATTTATTTGTTTGTAGACTACAAGATTCCGTAATAATTCCAGAGCAAGACGAGGAGCGCAAGATGGCACAGGAGCTGTAAACCATGCCTTTACATATAACCGAGTAGCAAATAGACAGATGTCTTTTAGTCCTTTTTTGTCTTTTACTGAAATTTTGAACCGAGATTTGAACATAAAAATTTTTAATGAATATGTAATTTTGGCCATCCACCTAGCCCGATGAAGTCCCGCTGGATGTTTAAATTTGATTCCACCTTTTGGTTCACCTCCCCAAAAAGTAATTGTTAACTGCAATAGTTCTAGGTAATCGTCTCTTGGTTGGAATGTATCTAGTTGATTTGTTGCAAATATAATTATGTCATCTTTAATGTCATGAATATTTTCATAGATATCTGGATCTCATAATGCTGTTTCGTAGTCCTCCGTATTAATGCTTGACCATTTTTCTCTGAACTTCTTAAAAAGGACCATATCTGGGCCAGAAGATGGTGATAAAGACTTTGAAACAACAGATTCCAGCATAATTTCAAATATATAGTGTCGACATGCCAGCCACAATAAATCGTTGTCGAATTTTTGTTCTAGAAGAACAGCTGCACCATTTCTAGGATCAGTATTGGCTGCCGTTGTATTGAAACACATGCATTTTATTTGTTCGCAGATGTCCCATTCAAGCGATGTCTGATTGTTTGCATTAAAAAGAGACGCATTTCTGTCACTCAATTTTGCAACATCAAGACTTCCTAATAATTTATCATCAAACAATTTTCTGCGTTTGCCAACCTTACTTTTCCATGTTGAAGGTTGTGCAGCACAGAAACCAGATTCATCACTTTTACTCTCCTCTGATTCTGATTCTGATGATGTGTACTGGTGAGTATGACAGCCTCTTCATTCTTCTTTCTTTTGATCTCTTCTTCTGCTTTCCTCTTTTCATAACGTTGTTGCTTTTCTGCTGCTCTTTGCTCTTTTTTTAGCAACAGCCTTATCAATGGTACCCATTTTTCCATGACGTCCTTTCTCACGTTGCATTTTCAAGAATTTCTTATCATCTTCTATTTTTATAAGCTGCATAGCATTCTCATGAGCAATGTCAAATAAGTTTTCCAGTTTATCTTTCCATTTTTCTTCTTTATTATTTAAATTTTGTGATCTTTTCAATTTTTTGCTTTGTTTTTAAGCAGCTGTCATTCCTTCAGTATTCCTTGAATTTTATCTACTACATGTATTCTTTGTTTTGCTGGTATTCCTGCTTTTTTCCAAACTGCTAGCACATCATCTGCAGTAGAGCAGCATGATTCTCTAATGTCTTGCTTTTTAATATTTCTGTAGTGCATGAAGAGGGCATTCATTTCCTTCTCTGATGGTAATACGGATGTTTTTAGTACTGCAGAGGGCTGCCCAATTAGCCATACTTCAGTTTTTCTTTCTTGTAGAACTTCTCCCAAATGAGCAACTGGGTGATGGTGAGTTAGGCCTAGCTTCCATAATCGATTAATTGGTATCAAAATTACGAGTTCCAAGCAACAATTAAAAGCAAGCTAGTATATAAACCATTAATTAAAAATTCTGAAATATAAACAATTAAACATAAAATCATAAGTTGTAAAACAAACAAATTGAAAAAGAGGGAAACTTTGACGCCTGGTAGCACATAGTAAATTTTATTTAAAATTCACCAAATTTGGCATACACTACTTTTTTGTCATAGGGAACAAAAATACAGGTTGAACAATTAAAAAAAAACTTTGATTTTTTTTTAATCACCCTAATATATATATATATATAATATATATATATATATATATATATGGTAATTAAAAAGTCCTTGCGCAACCTTAAACTTTAATAAATTTTGATGTGCACATGATAGAAAAACTGTGAAAGCATACGAAGTCATAATTATTAAAGTTTTTAACACTGCGTTACAAATTTCTATGCCTCAATATAAACGTCATCTTACTCGATATATCATTCATTCCAATTTTCCAAAGACCTGAAAACATTCTCCAATTGCTGCTGAGTGATTTCGTGAATTACGTTCGTGATCCTGGCCATAAGTTCATCTGCCACAATTGCCGCATTTGAGGGATAGAGAAACCTCACAAAATCTGGCAACATGAAAGAGACGCGCTCAAAAGCGCTCTCAAAAAGTTATGCATCGTTGGTCCTTTCTTTTTTGCCTTGCCATGTTGCAGAATTTCTTTATTCCTAAGCTAAGACAATTAACTCTTTCAGATCGCACCTTCATTCAGCAAGATGGTGCTCCCTGACACTATGCTTTGAATGTGCGAGTTCTTGAATGAAGTCTTCCCAACCAAGTGCATCGGTAGAAGTGGACTAATTGCTTGGCTACTTCGTCTACCCGACCTGTTCCCAGTGAACTAATACTTATGGAGCCACGTTAAAAGCGTTGTTTACTCATCAAAACCATTTTCTTCGGATGAACTTGTATCCAGGACCACAAATGCAATTCATAAAATCACTCGGCAGCAACTGGAAAATGTTTTCAGGTCTCTGGAAAATCGAATTGAATGATGGATGTATCGAGAAAGATAACAGTTATGTTGAGGCTAGAAATGTGTAATGTAGTGTATTAAAAACTTTAATAATTATGCTTTTATATACCGTTTACAGTTTGTTTCTATCATGTGTACGTCGAAAGTTATTAAAGTTTAGAAGTATTTTATAATAATTATTATTATTATATTTACTGCACTGTACATGTACAGTGAATTATAATTTCAATTTATATGCATTTATTCACTCCACTGAAATAAACTGAACTAAATGAAAAGCTATATTTAAATATTAAATGAGCAGAGACGAAATTAACCAAAACATTTTTAACACATGAATAAATAAACAGGTAATCCTTTTCATCTGTAAGCTCCGTTTCCCTAAGGAGAAGTCAATAGCTTTGATATATATAATATATATATACACCGGGTGTCCGAGAATTATCTGTACAATGTTTGGCTGTTATTAAAAGTCAACCATGAAGTATAGAAATTCCATTGTTGTCCCATTTTACAGAGAATCTCATTAAGTTTTTTCTGATACCACGTTTTGACAAGTTTTTTAGAAATGTACGCGGGTGACAGACATTGATGATTTAAAAGCAAGAATCACAGCTGCTATTGAGCGAATTGATGTGGATATGCTGCAGCGTACATGGCAACATTTGGAGTATTGATTGGATGTTTTGCGAATCACTAATGGTGCACATATCGAATGTTTGTAACAACGTTACTTTAATAAAAGAAACTTTTGAAAATACAGATTCTAAATAATCTTGTTTAAGAATTTTACGTGTGTTATCAAGAATTTTATTAAAAGATGAAATTGTACAGATAATGTTCGGACACACTGGAATTTCTAAAAAACTTGTCACAACTTGGTATCAGAAAAAACTGAATGAGATTCTCTGTAAAATGGGACAACACTGGAATTTCTACACTTCATGGTTGACTTTTAATAACAGCCAAAAATTGTACAGATAATTCTCGGACACCCTGTGTGTGTGTATATATATATATATATATATATATATATTTATATATATATATATATATATATATATATATATATATATATATATATATATATAGAGAGAGAGAGAGAGAGAGAGAGAGAGAGAGAGAGAGAGAGAGAGAGAGAGAGAGAGAAGAGAGAGAGGGGGGCGACAAGCTTAACCTTCGTGAAATGAGGAATCATCGCGCCGAACATTTGAAAG
Source organism: Bathynomus jamesi (assembly GCA_023014485.1). Lineage (NCBI taxonomy): Eukaryota > Metazoa > Arthropoda > Malacostraca > Isopoda > Cirolanidae > Bathynomus > Bathynomus jamesi. The sequence continues at coordinate 576,356 of JAJOZX010001098.1, read as the reverse complement.
GTGTAATATATATATATATATATATATACAAACTCAGAATGGTCCCCTGAGAAACTTATATGTTAAACACAGACCGTGCATGGAACCAGGAACTCTTCTGGGAAATTAAATCCACTATAGTCCGAATAAGTAATGGTAAATGACAAATACCATAGTTTTTCTTTTTCATGATGCTAGCCCGACGTGGGCAACGGGTCTCTCGCAAAGAGGTCCCATAAATTTTATTTATTCAATCCGACGTGAATGCAACGAGTCTTTTACTTATATAGAGGTTCTGAATGTAGCGGGACTAGGCTTGCTTTAACCCTAGATCCATGTCCCAAAGCTGGATCCTGTCTGCTTTGCAGATAGCTGGTGAGGGAAGCTATATTTATGGGACCTCTTTGCGAGAGACCGTTGCCCACGTCGGGCTAGCATCATGAAAAAGAAAAACTATGGTATTTGTCATTTACCATTACTTATTCGGACTATAGTGGATTTAATTTTCCCAGAAGAGTTCCTTGTTCCATGCACGGTCTGTGTTTAACATTATATATATATATATATACTATGAACACTCAATAGAAGGAACACACCAATATATCGCTGTATACCAATTACGACATTCTGAAGTAAATATTGATAGGATATGCATATGGCAAAGAAAAGGGGGGGGCGCGCGCGCGCGCGCACACACACGCACGCACACACAGTATCTTTCATGCACTGAGAGAGGCATTAACAACCGTTCTGTATAACGAGTCAACATACTGGTCGAGAAGTGAACCATTTAACAGCTTTAATTGTTTCTATACGACGTACGACTTCTTAAAGTCCTCCAATTACGTCGCCTTGTCGCTTCCTTTATTGTGAACGTGGCGAGGAAATGACAGAGGAAGAAGAGAGGAAGAATGTTTCTATTTTAAGAAAGAAAAAAAGTTCACCTCCGAACATCGTTTACCTTCCTTTTAATTAAGTCTTTCGGTTTAAAGAAACTGAATAAAGTAATTACGAACTTTGTGAATATTTAGCACGAGATATTTTCGCATATAAGGACATGATGATTGTAATTAGTACTTGAAGGGGAGGAGCGCAACGTTTCGATTTCCCGTCTTTACAGTCACCGTCATTTGGAGACTCTTTTAAATTTTTTAAAAGCGTCTTTAATTATTTTACCCTTAGTAAACATGAAGCGGAAAATAACTAATGCACGCAATGCATTTATCAAAATATTTATTACTTTATAAATATATCGGTTGGCGCGGAAAAATCACGTTCTGTTTGAAGAACAGCGGCTCTTCCGTTAATATGATTAGTAGACATCTGAAAATTTTGAAGTTAAATAAGAACATATCGAAATAAATTCCATAAAATTTTTATTTAAATAATGTACTCGTAATTACAAAAAGAGTTATAGCTGTCTAAACTGAAGGGTCAAAACAATGGCTTTCCGCATTAAGATATCAAATTTCACTGGAAACAAACAGCTACTAATAAGACTTATATGCGATATGACCACCATTTTCATTTATCACTGTTAATCACACGTAGTTTCCATTGGCGAATAGCAGCCTGAATTTGATGATGTTATATTTGTTCCCAACATTCTTCAATTCGATCGCGTAGTCCCGCCAAGTTGTCAAATGGTTCGCAGAAAAAACGAGAAAAACGCCTCCTGTTTGAAGAGCTACTTTTCTGGAAATATGATGATGAAGGATCTGAAAATTTTACAGTTCAATAAAAATATATCTAAATAATTTCGATAAAACTTATATTCAAATAATATAATTATTAACAGATTTACAACTGTTTAAATGACAATGAAATTTTGCGAATGCCTGCTGCTTTCAGTTTGAAATGTAACATTCGTCAATACGCACGAGCCAGTTTGAAATGTGACGTTCGTCAATACTCAGGCGCCAGTTTTAAACGTATCATCATCAGTACGCACTCACCTTTCAGTTTTAAATTAAACTTTCGCCAGTATGCACGATTAACCATTCTGCTCGTAGCTACAACAATGCCTCAATTGACAAGAAGTGATCTTTCAGTTATTGAAACGTGTTTTCAAGAAAAAGGTGAAGAGGAAAGAGGCTGGTTACAGAATTTCAGGGAAAACACTGGACTGCTAGCTCCGTTAATCGTGCAATTAAACGTTTCAAAACAACGGGTTCTATTCAACGAAGGGCTGGTAGTGGTCGAAAGTGAACAGTAAGAACTGTGGATGTTGAAGACCAAGTTGAAGAATTAGTGCTATCCAAGAAAGTCGGTCGGATACTCGCTTGTCGCAGAGAAAAACTGTACAGCAGTTAAGAATATTGAGACGTACGGTACAACGGATTTTCAAGTCTAAAGGATAAAATCTTATCGACGTTTAAAAGCACCGTGCATTCCTAAAGTTTCGAAGAACAAACGACTGAGCAGGTGCCGTTCTCTCTATCGTAAATACTCTCATGATGTGAAACTAATGTGTGTGCAGGACGAGAAAGATTTCACGTTACAAACTCCAACCAATTCGCAAAATAATAGAGTGAATTCCAAACAGAAGAAAAGTGCTATCGAACTGGCACGCCTTGTACCATGAAAGATCGCGTTTCACGCGAAAGCTTATGGTTTCCTGTTGTGTATGGTGGAAAGGGAAAACAAAATTGTTTATCTTTAATAATCATGGTGTTAAAGTGAACGCTGATCGTTATGTACGGCATTTAAGTGAGCTTCTCGAGAGCTTCTCCAGTATCCTGACGGCGATTAAATTTTCGTGCAAGATGGTGCGCCTTCTCATCGGGCAAAAGTGATTCAGGAGTATTTGACGGAGTACTCACCAAATTTCGTTACAGCCAGCGAATGGCAACCAAATTCTTCGAATCTCAACCCACTGGATTATTTTGTGTGGCATACACTCCAAGAAAAAGTGTATGAGGGTCGCCTCGAACGATCTGAAAACTTGGCGGAATTACGCGATCGAATTGAAGAATGTTGTGAACAAATATAACCATCAAATTCAGGCTGCTATTCGCCAATGGAAACAACGTGTGATAACAGTGATGAATGAAAATGGTGGTCATATCGCACATAAGTCTTACTAGTAGCTGTTTGTTTCCAGTGAAATTTGATATCTTAATGCGGAAAGCCATTGTTTTGACCCTTCAGTTTAGACAGCTATAACTCTTTTTGTAATTACGAGTACATTATTTAAATAAAAATTTTATGGAATTTATTTCGATATGTTCATTTAACTGCAAAATTTTCAGATGTCTACTAATCATATTAACGGAAGAGCCGCGGTTTTTCAAACAGGACGCGTTTTTTCAGCGCGTTGTAGGTAGGGGGAGGGTTGAGGGGGCTAAAGCTCCCCCCAAATGTTGAAGTCGGGGAAAAAAGTTAAGGGTTCCAAGTTATATATTTGCTACACATCATAAAAAAAGTTTTCTTTGTTTTCGAGCCTGTTCATCAATAATGTTCTCGGGGCCTAACTCAACAGTTCGATGGATATTCAGAAGACTAATGAATCAATGTATTTTGAACAAATAAAACATCAATTATAACTTAACAAATAAAATATCAATTGAAAAAAATGTTCAGCCCCCACCGAAATTTTTTCTGGCTTCGCCACCCGGTATATATATAATATACACACACACAGGGTAGGAGAAAAGTCTTTAAGGATTTTATACATACAAATAATGTTAATAAATAAATTCCAGTGATATCACTGCAGTGTATGTGATACTTTTAAAAGCAACTATACAAGGCCAGGAATGACCCGACGCTAGCACAGGAAGGCTCAAGGCCCGAGCCCCAGTCAGCGCCATGTCAGTAACGATGAAATACAGCAATGAAAAAAGAAGTGTATATTACATCGTGGGCTAATTCTTATAATAATTGTGAAGAAAGTTCTCGTTTATCTCAAGAAAAATATAATAAATTAACACCAAATGCAACCACCCTTCGATACTGGAAGCTCAAACTTTTGGAAACAGGGAGTCTGGGAAAAGATCGTTCAAGAAGCGGAAGGTCAGTAAAGGCGACAGGAGAAAACAAGAGAATGTCCTCGCCAGTTTTCAAGTCGATCCAACAACTTCAAGGAGAAAAGTCGCACAGGAACTGGGTATTTCTAAATTTTCACCACGATTACAAATCCATTTACAATCAACTCACATACGACGATGATTATGATAGACGGCTGCGGTATGCTGAAACAATGAAACAAAAATTCAATGGTGATCCAGATTTCCTTCGAAAGATCAAATTTTCAGATGAATGTGTCTTCGGTTTAACGAGTAAAGGAAACAAACACAACGTTCACTACTGGGCGAAAAAAAATCTCAAAATACGATTGTGTAAACCCGTTAAAATGGCTACACTAACAGTTTGGAAGTGCATTGGTTATTCAGGACTCGTTTCCTTTGACATATCGAGAGATATAATGGATGCGCTATTTCCAGGTATTGAGAGAAAAAGTTTGGCCACCGTTTACTAATGGCGTTGGCAGGAATTGGCTTTATGAACATGATGGAGCGCCACCACATTACTCTGCAGCTGCCCGTGAGATTCTGGAAGGAAGGTGGCTTGAGCAGCAAGGTCCCATCGAAGGGCCAGCCAGATCACCTGATTTCTGGCTTTGGGGTTATTTGCGTGACAAACTCTACACTCCTGGTTTCATCTAACCAAATGTGAGTGCCTTTGGGCCGCAGAATAGATAAACAACTGAAAAGAATTCCACTCGATATGTTCAGAAGAACAATGAAGAGTTTCAGAGAGAGAATCCACAAATGTATCATGACGAATAAAGAACTCTTTGAAGATTAAATTACAATTTAATAAAATTTCTGGATCTAAAAATTCGGAGATGATTTAATCAGTTCAAATTTGAAGTTTATCGTAAGCCTACTAATAATAACTCTTATGTGCATTTTTATTCCGACCAGCATCCCGCGATTAAATCTTCTATTTTCTCTGCTATGTTTCTTAGAGCATTGAGAGTTGTCAGTGTTGAATTTTTAGATTCCGAGTTATGGAATATCATGAATATTGGTACTAAATTATGTTACCCTATTTCATTTTTAGATAACTACCCTAGGAAAGCCAAGAATAGGTATTATAATAGTGTAACTGTAAAGGAATTTGAGCGTAAAAATATCCTGAGCCTACCTTACCATGTAAATTTTCAATATCTTCCGACTTTACTAAAAGCAGTTGGTATCAACGTAGTCTTTAAGTACTGTATAATAATACAGGGTGTCCGAGAATTATCTGTACAATATTTGGCTGTTATTAAAAGTCAACCATGAAGTGTAGAAATTCCAGTGTTGTCCCATTTTACAGAGAATCTCATTAAGTTTTTTCGGATCCCAAGTTGTGACAAGTTTTTTAGAAATTCCAGTGTGTCCGAACATTATCTGTACAATTTCATCTTTTAATAAAATTCTTGATAACACACGTAAAATTCTTAAGCAAGATTATTTAGAATCTGTATTTTCAAAAGTTTCTTTTATTAAAGTAACGTTGTTACAAACATTCGATATGTGCACCATTAGTGATTCGCAAAACATCCAATCGATACTCCAAATGTTGCCATGTACGCTGCAGCATATCCACATCAATTCGCTCAATAGCAGCTGTGATTCTTGCTTTTAAATCATCAATGTCTGTCACCCGCGTACATTTCTAAAAAAACTTGTCAAAACGTGGTATCAGAAAAAACTTAATGAGATTCTCTGTAAAATAGGACAAAACTGGAATTTCTACACTTCATGGTTGACTTTTAATAACAGCCAAAAATTGTACAGATAATTCTCGGACAACCGGTACTACTAAATCACGCTTAATAAAGAATAGCCCAGATAATCTGGTTGGTTGTGTGTATTCGATCGGATGTACACAATATGACTTAGTATATACAGGGTGTCCGTATAGGGATTTATAATATATTTTTTTATTATGTTATTATTATTATTTTTTTATTATTTTTTATTATGATTTTTATTTGTGGGGCCACTTGAAAGCCAAAGTGTACGAGGTCAAACTTCAGAACATTTTCCACCTTAAAGCACGCATTGTGGAGGCGTGTCAAGAAATTTCTGCGACTGTGATTCAGAAAGTGCTGTCGCAGTGGAGATTGCGTCTTCAACTATGTGTGCGACACAACGGCGGACACTTTGAACAGATTATGTAATAAATTTTTGGACTATTTTGTAATTTTATTATTTTTCCCTATGGGTCCAGACTTACGGGACACCCTGTATATAAGCCAAACGGGTAAAACGTTAGATATTAGGGTAAAACAGCATAAATATGCGTGTAGAACAATAATTCTAATACATTGTTTAACCATATGTATAGATGTAATCATAGTATTAAGTGAAATAGTTCTAAAGCTCTCGTTAAAAACATATAATCGAAAGGAATATTCTAGAATGTGCATTTATCCATTTTAAAAATAATTTCAATAACAGTATGGGAATGTATAAAATTGACAATATCCTGTTAGAATACCTTTTGCCTCTAAATCAATTCTTGTTAATCTTGTGTTAATCTTTTTGTTTTTCTGTTCCGTTGTATATATTTTTGGTCATTTTGCCTCCACCCTTCATTCCCTGACGAGGTGTACTTCTGAATACACGAAAGGCCTTGGAATAATTTTTTTCCTTTTGGGTTTGCATTATATATATATATATATATATGTATAGAAACGACGTAAGTATAGAGGAGCGTTCTGCACACGAGGAAGAGAAATAACGAACAAATGAAAAATGAGGTGAACCGCCCGGGAATCGAACCCAGGATCTTCCGATTGCCGGTCAGATGCGCTATCCATTACACCACGGGCCTCGATCAGTCATAAGTCGAAATTCTCCTACATAGGGCAAAAACCAATGCCCTGAGAGGGCACCCTCGCAAATATGTACATTTAACTGCAATGACCACGCAGTATATTAATGTATAGAAACGACGTAAGTATAGAGGAGCGTTCTGCACACGAGATAGCGCATCTGACCGGCAATCGGAAGATCCTGGGTTCGATTCCCGGGCGGTTCACCTCATTTTTCATTTGTTCGTTATTTCTCTTCCTCGTGTGCAGAACGCTCCTCTATACTTACGTCGTTTCTATACATTAATATACTGCGTGGTCATTGCAGTTAAATGTGTATATATATATATATATATATATATATTATATATATATATATATATTTCTATTTAATTATTTATTTTCTCTTCGTAATGAACACTTTAGGAAAGGTATTATGAGAATGAATGCCAGCGATTTTCCTCGTGAATTCTCTTCTTTGCTTGTCCTTTTCCTAACCGGATATAATTTACGAGAAGGAATGCCATTTAGATCTTAAAATCATGTTTTATTCATACTTTTCAGTGCCGCGTGTTTTGCGCCCGAGTGAGTTCAGACTTATTAAATGCTTATCCCAACATGAGGCTAAAATAAAATGTTTATTTTGCGCTCACGTAAACTGCTTTTATTTTCGACGAATGCACCCACGCGATTTAATTGGATGAACAAATATTTATTTGGCGTATTTTAAATTTATCGAGAGGATACTGTTCAATTCCCCGTCAGTTGCTTTTTTCCTCGCAGCCACTCAGTTTATTAAATTAGGAAATCTTTTACCATGCTCAGCAATCATTCACTGATACAATTTGAAAAAGACAATGCAGTAAAGCGTCTCTAATGAAATTGGCATTTTCAAAAGGAAATAATAATAATAATAAAAATTGTAATACAACGTTCCTACATATGTTTCTACGTGTTTATATACGTCTAGTTTAGTTTTCTTGTCGGAAAGGGAACCTAAAATGTGTGTGAAATAAGTAACAAAGTTACTAAATTATTTAGTTTTGATTAGCAATAAAACTTATACTTTTTGGTTTAAAGAAAAATACTGTACACCAGTCTGAAAGTCATGAAATATATATGTCCTTCTGTGAGTCACATTTTAATATATATATATATATATATATATATATATATATATATATATATATATATATATATTATATATATATATATATATATACACACACACATTCCAACTGCAAAGAACACGCAGTATAAATACGTAAAGAACGACGCTTGTATAGGAGAACATTCCGCGCAAGATGAGAAGAGAGAACGAAATGAAAAAACGAGGTAACCACCCGGGAATCGAACCCGGGATCTTCCGATTGCCGGTCAGATATGATAACCACTACACCATGGTCCTCATTCGATCAGAAGTCGTAATTCCTCTACATACGCGCAGAAACCAATGCCCCGAGGGGGGCACCTCCCGCATGCCGTATCTATATATACATTTCAACTGCAAAGAACACGCAGTATAAATAACGTAAAGAACGACGCTTGTATAGGAGAACATTCCGCGCGTGTTCTTTGCAGTTGAAATGTATATATAGATACGGCATGCGGGAGGTGCCCCCCTCGGGGCATTGGTTTCTGCGCGTATGTAGAGGAATTACGACTTCTGATCGAATGAGGACCATGGTGTAGTGGTTATCATATCTGACCGGCAATCGGAAGATCCCGGGTTCGATTCCCGGGTGGTTACCTCTTTTTTCATTTGTTCGTTCTCTCTTCTCATCTTGCGCGGAATGTTCTCCTATACAAGCGTCGTTCTTTACGTTATTTATACTGCGTGTTCTTTGCAGTTGAAATGTATATATAGATACGGCATGCGGGAGGTGCCCCCCTCGGGGCATTGGTTTCTGCGCGTATGTAGAGGAATTACGACTTCTGATCGAATGAGGACCATGGTGTAGTGGTTATCATATCTGACCGGCAATCGGAAGATCCCGGGTTCGATTCCCGGGTGGTTACCTCGTCTTTTCATTTGTTCGTTCTCTCTTCTCATCTTGCGCGGAATGTTCAAGGGTCGTTCTTTACGATATATATATATATATCCCTTTGCTTTGTCTGGAGCGATAGGGCGCGTCCCTCTGTGGCGAATGTGGGAATACACCTTTCTTCGGTGTAAGGGCTTTCTCTGCCCTCGTGGACCATTAGGCCCGTTTGGGGACCCGGCTGATCTCCTGCTTCTTTTTCTTTCTTTCTCCTTTAACCCATTCTTTCTGGCTTCTCCCTGTTTTTTTGGCGTTGTTCTTTGGACCTTGATTTTGACGACCCTTTCCTTGGCCCTTGGGTGTGGGAGGTGGTTGCCCTGCACCCTTGTCGCTTTCCAACCAAACCCAAACCTTGTCCCTGCCACTTTTCACCGCGCGTTGGATGAGAGTGGCCGCCTTTCAGGCACAGGGGCTGGGTGCGGGTGTATCTCCCCTGCGTGACATCTACCGGCGGTCGGACCAAGTGTGCCCACACTTCGCCTTTCCCTTGTTGGAGTCGGTGGTGGCTGGATGCGCGCGGGGGATGAAGTTCTTCTTTTGTTTTGCTATGGACACTTCTCCCCCTCGGCTTACGACTACTACTTCTCTCAACACTCGGGTGGTGGGCAACCAGGCCCTCGAGTCCTTTACCAGTGGAAGACCGCAACCTAATGGGGTTGACCCCCCTGTGGAAGCGGAACGCTTGCACTCTCCTTTTCCGTTGCCGACCCCAGTCCGTCCCTCGACTACGCCCTTGGACCTACACTCTCTGGAGCAGGGGTCTCGCCCCAGCCTACTTCAGCCACCTTCGGGCAAGTCAAGTTCCACCGAGGACTTGCCCCCACAACCCGGCTTCTTGCTCTCCCCATATGCCCCCCTCACCCGCCGTCAGCCCACCTCCCCACGGAGAGAGCCTCGCGGCGGACGGGGGAGCCGGCATTCACGGCCGTCCTATCGACCGTTGAATATCCCAGTCCATTTCGACTCTACAGCCTCCCTCTCCCTCCCAAGTATTCACAAATTCCTGGTGATTCGGCCTACATCTGGGTCCCTCCCGAACAACTCTGAACGGACGTTCCAGGCGATCCGAACCCACAGCAACTCCAGCCGCTATGACGTACGCCCACAGAGGGATGGCTCCCTCCTCGTAAAATCACGCTCAGCAGCAGAGACGAAAGCCCTACTCTCCGTCACTGAGGTCCTTGGATGCTCGGTGTCCGTTTCCCCACACCCTCGCCTGAACCAGAGTCAGGGCACTATTTACGCCACCCGCCTATTGTCGGTCGCAGTGAACGAGCTCCTGGAGGACCTCGCACCCAAGGAGTCACTAAGATCTATCGTTTCACATCCCGACAGGGAGGCACTCCCTCCCCACCCCACGTCTGCTCCTTACTTTCAACACACTAATCCCCCCCGGCCGCATTGTATGGGGTATGGGAGACCGCGCCTCATGCGAGTTTTCTATCCGCCCATACGTCCCAGACCCGACCCGTTGCTTCAAATGCAATAAATTCGGACACGTTAGCTCCGCTTGTCGACTGCCGCATCATTTATGTGTTCACTGTGGATGACTCGCTCACCCTGACAGGTGCCCTAACACACCCAAATGCTCCAACTGTGAAGGCGCACACCCCTCTTCATCCCGAGAATGCCTTTTCTTCAGGTTCGAGGAGGAGGTCCGAGGCCTACAGGTGACGGACTTCCTTAGCTCCCGTGAGGCACGCGACAGGGTGCGGAGTCGGGAGGTGAGGCCGGGGGTGTCCTATGCCGCTGCTCTCGGCTCTATCATCTCGGCACGCCGCCCTGGCCTGCCGCCGAAACCCCCCCAAGCCACTGCTCCCTGTTCCCCTCAAAGAAAACCTCGCAGGACCCGACGGTTTCCTGTCCCCCCACCATTCCTCCTCTTCCCGCACCTCACCTGCCACGAATCCCCCAGGTGTCTGGGACCAGGACACCCAGGTCCCATCCACCTCAAACCCCGCCTTCTCAGTACCCTCTGCACACGCCCGAACCTGCCGCCCGGAGCAAACCGTCGAGGCGGAGACGCCGGAGCGTGTCACCGGACCCTCCGGCCTTCCAACGTCTCTCTCCCTCTTCCCCTCGGACCAAGAAGACGGCTCGGATCCTCACTCTGCCCACCACGTCTACTATGTCCATCTCTCCCCATCGCAGAAGTCCCACCACTCTACCCCCACAGACTCTGACAATAGTGGCTGAGATCCACGACCCGCCCCGGACGACAGGACCCAATCCGAACAATATCCTCTCCCCCGAGGATCCGGTGGATGCGGCCCTGGCGCAGCTGCACGGTGTGACCGAGGGAAGCTCGGCCGCGCCCACGAGTCTTATGGATCTGCCCTTGCCTCCTGGTGCCATTTTCTCCACCCCTCCACGAGACTACTCTGATTCACCTCCTTCCACCCCCATCGTACCTACTCCCCCAACATCCCAGGCCCCCTCCTTGTCAGCTACCCTGTATACGCCCTCCCTCCCACCCGCCCGGTCCTTTTGGTACCCCTTACCACCACCTCGAGTCCGCCATGAGACCCCGGACAGGCGGGGTAGCGCCACTTTTGGGGCTACCGTGCCTCCTCCTGGTCCGACCATAGAAGCCCGTCACAGTACATCCGACCCTCTCAGCCCACGATGTTCCTCTGCCTGCCGTGATCCACGCCTCCGGTCTCGCTCGGCCGACTCGATCCCGCCACCTCCGCGGGGTTCGACAGGCCGACCGATTCCTTCCCTGGTGAACGGTAGATAGCCAGTCATGCTCCCGACCAAAGCTTCAATTTCGCGAACTCCGGATCTCCCTTCATACTCCAACCTCCTAGCACCTACGCCTTTACCCATCCCCCTTCATCAACTAATGGATACCCCGAAAACCACAATAGTCCAATGGAACTGTCGAGGAATATTCGCAAATTATGAAGGCCTTACCTCCCTGCTTGCCACTTCCCGTCCGGTGTGTGTCTGTCTCCAGGAGCTAATCCTGGGGACCAGGCCCATGCCCTGCCCTACTGGTTATTTTTGCACCGCCACCCCGCCTCCTACCTGCACTCGAAGGGAGCTGCCATCCTCGTACACCACGCAGTCCCCTTCTACAACCTCTCCATCCGGTCCCCACTACAGGTGACTGCCGTCCGGCTCTCTCTGGATAGACAGTACACCGTCTGCTCCATCTACCTCCCCCCCCACGCTCAAGTCTCCCGCGACGACCTGGTGGAAGTCGTGGAACAACTCCCTAGGCCCTTCCTATTGCTGGGCGATTTCAATAGTCGCCACCCCTTGTGGGGCGACACACGCACCACCTATATGGCCCCAACCCTGATATCCGTCATGACCGAACTCTCCTTCGAGTGCCTCAACAATGGCTCTCCTACTTTTTACCATGCCACCACCTGCACTCCATCCTGTATAGACCTGTCCCTCGTTTCAACTGATGCCCTCCTAGACTTCACGTGGCAAGTCCTCCGAGAGGACCATGGAAGTGACCATCTCCCCATACAACTCACCCTTAATCGACCTGACCAGGCTGTTCGGGTACCGGTAAGGTGGGTTACTACCAACGCAAATTGGGCCCGCTTCCGCGACAACACCTATACCACCCTTACAACTGCCCACTTCCCATCCATCGACGAGTGCATCGCTTACTTCGAGTCCGTCGTTCTAGCGGCCGCAAGCACTAGCGTACCACAATCCTCCGCCTACCCCCGCGCCCGACGGGTGCCTTGGTGGACTCCGGAGTGCGCGGAGGCCGGCGCGCCAAGAGGAAGGCAACTCGGCGCTTCTACCGGACGCGACTCCCCATCCATCGCACGGAGATGCAGCGGGTCAGGGCCATCGCCCGCCGCACAATGAAGACCGCGCGCCGAACCTCTTGGCGTGCCTTTGTGTCCGGCATCACCGCCAACACACCTTCGGCTACCATCTGGAAGAAGGTGCGGGGTGTCGAGAGGCGACATGTCCCCTCCCGACCCCCGGTCCTCCGGACTATCGACGGACTCCTATGTGAACCCAAGTCGGTGGCAGACCACCTTGCTTCTACCTTCGCCGCCGTTTCTTCCTCTACAGCCAATTCCGTACCCGCCCCTGACGATAGCCCCTCTCCACCGTCCATAGACAGCACCTACAACCGATTGTTTACCATGCGTGAACTACAGGCGGCACTGGCCTCTCGACGATCCCCTTGTCCCGGTCCGGACGGTATTCCGTACGGCATGCTCCAGCACATCCACTCTACCTTACAATTTTTTCTGCTGGATCTATACAATCGCATATGGATAGAGGGCGCCTTCCCCTCTAGGTGGAAGGAGGCCCAGGTCATCCCTATCCCCAAACCTGGCAAAGATTCCCTGGACCCCACAAACTACAGACCAATCGCCCTGACGTGTTGTGCCCGCAAGATCCTCGAGAAAATGGTTGCCACGCGATTATCGTTCGTCCTTGAACATCATAATTCCTTCCCGTCTACCCAGTCCGGCTTCAGACAATTCCGCTCCACCACTGATCCCGTCCTGCTTCTCAGCCGAGACATACAGGATGCCTTCGACAATGGACAGTTCGTACTGTCAATTTTTTTTGACATCCAGAAGGCCTATGACACCACCCGTCGAGCAATGATCCTCGATCAGCTCTGACATCTGGGCCTTGTCGGAGCCATGCCGACCTTTATCAGAGGCTTCCTCTCTTCCCGGACTTTTAAAGTCCGGGTGGGCTCAGTCCTCTCTGACACCTTTGTGCAGGAGGACGGGGTCCCACAGGGAAGCATCCTCAGTGTTCTCTGCTTCTCCGTCGTGATGAACACGGTCTCACAATGCCTTCCACCCACCATCCGCTCCTCCATTTACGCGGATGACCTTGCAATCTACTTCGCAGGGCGAGAACCGTCTGTTGTTCAACGACAGATGCAGCTCGCCATCTACCGGGTGGAAAGGTGGGCGACGTCGGTGGGTTTCCGCCTCTCCATCCCTAAGTCCAAGTGTATGGTCTTCAGTAGAAGAAGACCCACAGCCCTTCCTCTACCCTCTGTCACATTATACGGCAGGCCTCTTGAGGTGTACCCTCCACGCGTTTTCTGGGCATGACCCTAGACCGACGGCTCAATTGGGTTCCCCATCTGAAGCACCTAAAGCAATCCCTTCGACGCCCCCTCGCTCTCCTGGATCACCTCTCTCACACCACATGGGGTGCAGATCGACGCTCTCTTCTTCGCCTTTACACTTCCATAGTGCAGTCGAAGCTGGACTATGGTAGTGCAGTTTATGGTTCAGCCTCGACCGCCCGCCTCCGTATCCTGGACCCGGTACTTAATAGAGGCCTCCGCCTCGCCACCGGTGCCTTCCGCTCCCCCCAGCCTCCATGTGGAATGCGATCATCTCCCTCTCGCCCTCCGACGGGGTCTTCTCCTCATGAGGACATACCTCCGTGCACAGAGGCTACCTTCTTCGCTTCTGGGCACGGTGGTTTCAGAACTACCGCCTCAGGGACAGAGCTGGCACTTCACTGAAGCGGTCCGCTCTTTCCTTGATCTTTTCAACATGCCCGCCCCCTCAGTTCTCCCCATTTCATTCAGCATCTACCCCCCTTGGATCCTCACACCTATCAAGTTTTGCAAGGATCTGTGTACCCTACCGAAGACTACCACGAGCGCCATGATATACAGGTCACTCTTCCGCGAACACGCAACCCAACACCCGGACGCAGTCGCCATTTACACGAATGGTTCCCGCTCGGAAGCCGGTGTGGCCTCCTCAGCGGTGATTCTGTCCCAGCCGCTTTCCCGGGGCGTCGGCCTGCCCCGCGAGGCCTCCGTTTTTTCGGCGGAACTTTTCGCCATTACGGAGGCCCTCGATATTGTGCGCACCCACTCTGCCAGCTCCTTCGTCATTTATTCGGATTCCCAAAGTGCACTCCTCTCCCTGGAAAAATGTAACTCCCCCCACCCGCTCGTCTGTACCATCCAGCAAACCTTCCACTGTCTAACGACCCTCCAACACAAGACAATCGCCTTCTGCTGGGTCCCGGCTCATGTCGGCATCCAGGGTAACGAGGCGGCGGATCGCTCAGCAAAGACGGCCTGCTCACTGCCGGCCTCCTCCCGACCCCTCCCTTTCTCCGACTTCTTCCCGACTTTCCGCTCCCACTTCCGCTCCATATGGCAGCGGGAATGGGACCAGGCCACACAAAATAAACTCCACACGATCAAGCCACGAATAGGATACTGGGCCTCCTCATTCCACCGGTCCCGCCATAAGGAAGTAATCCTAGCCCGTCTCCGCCTAGGCCACACCCGCATCACCCACGGACACCTTATGGCGAAATCGCCAGCCCCGCTTTGCCCTACCTGCCATACCCCTATCACTGTCATACACCTCCTGGTGGAATGCACAAAGTTGTCTGCTCTTCGTCGCAGGTGTTTCTCCCTCTCGGCCGAAGATCCCATACCCGACCGGCTACGATCCATACTCGCCGACGGCCCCCACTTTTCAACGGAAGCGATTCTCTTCTTCCTTACTCACTCCCAGCTGCTCCATCGCATTTAAAACCGTACCCCTCCTACCCACTATCCAGCGACTGACCCTTACTCACTCGCCTAGTTTGCCACCCCCAACACAGTAACATCACCCAATCACCGCCTCGCCGAGATATGTACCGCCCTTTTAGGTACGAATCGGCGGTAAATCAGAGAAAGGAAAAAAAAAATATATATATATATATATATAATGTTACCTTGAACCTTAATTATAAGTACAGAAAACCAATTTAATTAACAAGAATAATTTCAACATTTAAAGACAAGACCCCAACCTCTGCTGAAAAGAAAAAATTAATATTAAACCTCTACGGGAAAGAAAACATCTATTACAAATGAAAAATAACCAAACCTTACAAATACTTACATAATACATTTAGTTTTATTTCATTAGACATCCCATGACCATGTAGATTAATGGCTTTGCATTGATAAAAGCCGGCACTTTTTCTTCCGACATTCTGCAGCACCAAAGTTTGATTGGAAATAATAATTCCGGATGATAAATTGTGAAAGATTTCTTTGCCCTGTGGATGAAAAACAGGAAAAGTCTTCATATCAGACATGTGGTTGTGTGTAGGAGCACGTACGTAAGATTTCCACGTTGTTTATGTGAGTACGCATGAGAAATTTATGGACTGAATTTTCCTAAGTGTACATACCGTCAAGAAGGGAGATTTTCATGTATGTTTGTGTGGTTGAATGATTTATGTATTATTTTCATGATCTTAACTTTTTCCGAAGCGTTTATGATAATAACATGTTAAAAAAATCATGCGTAATAATGTAATTGGGTACGTAACTAAATTACAGGAAGTATAATAAATTATTGATTTCGAAGCACGAAAATGATGAAATGTATAAAAAATAATGGATTTTAAGATAAAATACTTCATTTCCTAACTCATATTACCTATTCATATTAAACTTCCAATGAATGCTTAATGACAGACAGTACATAAACTGCAGCTGTGTATACAGTATGCGTCAACATATAACTGGGGTACATAAAATAATAAAATTCATTTAGGGTGCATAATTTGACATTTATTTAAAGAGGGTGCATCAAAGAATACTTATCACACACACACACCACACACACACACACACACACACACACACACACACACAACACACACACACATATATATATATACACACACACACACATTGTTGAAGGGAAGTCAGACTTCAAATAAAGATAAAGAAAAGGACATGTATCGATCTTATATTAGTTCCAGCCGTGAAAAGAGTTCCGTTTTCTGTTCAGGGAAACTGTTACTGTCGAATACATAAAAATAACCGCTTTTATATTATTAAGCGGTACATATTTTGTGCTTCGTTCATATCGTCAAGGTGCAAATAAATAGTCTTATAATAAATAAGTAAATTATATATTACCTCGTTAACCTCGTTGTAGTGTAGTTAGTTCCGTGCATTGGTTTCTCTTCACACGGTGTGTGTGTGTGTGTGTGTGTGTGTGTGTGTGTGTGTGCGCGCGCGCGCGCTTTGCACCATCAATGACCATCAAAAATACAAGCTAAAAATACAGTGCTGCAATTGTATACGAAATTTTGCAGTAATATTGGAGATTTGCATGAATTGTGTACATTGTGGCTAAATAGAAGATTCCCTATATTTTTTTAATATATACATATTTATTAAATATTTTTATAATATCTAGAAGACATTAAATCTTTAGAAGAGATACGTAAATTAGTGAAGATTATGTATTCCAAAGAAATATAATAGCGTACGCAATCGTATCAGGTTCGGTTCCTTTACTTCTATCTGGCCTTCATCTCTTTCTGAAACAGCCTCTTAGAGGTTAGGTGTGTTGTACTACCTGCGCGGTTTCTCTCACCCCTACTTAGTTGCCGTCTCTCTGCAGGGGCCTTGTCCTCCCCTGTATGGAGTATGCTTCCCATGTGTAGGATGGCTGAACCCACACAGCCCTACTTGACCGGGTGAAATCAAAGGCTTTTCGTCTCATCACTTCCCGGCCTCTTACCGACTGTCTTTAATCCCTCTCTCTTCGCCGGAATGTTGCCTCACTCTCTTTTTACTATCGCTATTATAATGGACACTGCTATTCTCAACCCTCTAACTGCATGCCTGCTTCTTTAAGGAGAGTACGCAGTACCAGACTTTCTGCATATTTTCATTCATTTTCTGTCCAACACTCTAACACAAGGGTTAAACGGTATTTTAAATTTTTCATCTACTCAACTGGTCAACTCTAGAACAATCTTTCCCCCTCTCTATGATCTTCAATCTCTCAAACGCAGAGTGTCCAGGCCGCTCCTTCCTTCATAAAAAAATGGTAACCGTGATCATGTCATCCTTGTAGTAATTGGACGTGACATTATTGCAAAGTAACTGGCTAAACGTTACACATTCTTAATTATGTAATCTGTTTTACAGAACTGTGTACAACAAAACGAAAATTATTTCAGATGAAAAACCAACAATTTGCAGCATATTATTTAGATACTGTATATATTTACACTTTAAGGACAACTTTAAATGAACAACTCGCATATACTCATATTAATATTACCATATTAACGTCGTCTTACATTTTTTTTCATGCAGGAAGGAGGGGCCAAGGGCAAATGCCCGCAAACACTACTGTAAAGTTACAAATTTTATTGCGAAATATGTACCATATAAAATAATTATATGTAAGAACGGCCTCGACACAATAGGATTTTCGAAGTATTCCCTTAAAACGATAAAAAACATTTGTTCGTTTTTTTTTCCGAACATCGTGTCTAACTTAGTAAAGAGAAATAAAGAAGGAAGCATTGGAGCCCCTACGAGGGGAAAGTGTTGTGTTTACTAAATTTATTTGGCGCACCATCGAAATTTACTCAAGTTATTTACAACAATTATTGTTAAATGTTAAGAGCAATCAATGACATCCAAACTTCCAGCTCAATGGTTTAATGCAAAACGTTTGCAGACATGAACGCAAGGAGCTCCCCTTAATCGAAGAGTTCAGGCGGAAACAACGTTTATTAACTAACTATTCATTAGAATCAAACTGAAAAACGACGGCGTTGCTGTGCATATATATATATATATATATATATATATATATATATATATATATATATATATATCACGAGTGGGGCGGTGTGAGGGGAGGGGAATTTGATTTACAACAATACGTGAAAAAATGTATTCTTTTAACAGTTTTTCCAGTTTTACTGAACGCCGCTGAAACTGTCTTTCATATACAGATTAATATGGCATTATTTTGCCCTGCATATAACTTTTGAATGATTTAAAAATCTTAATAGAATTTGATGCGATTCATTCAAAAGTTATATGCAGGGCAAAATAATGCCATATTAATCTGTATATGAAAGACAGTTTCAGCGGCGTTCAGTAAAACTGGAAAAACTGTTAAAAGATTAATTTTGCCCTGCATTTAACTTTTGAATGATTTAAAAATCTTAATAGAATTTGATGCGATTTATTTTTTCTTCTGCAGCATTTCAAACTTATCAGTATATATATGGTCAGTATAGAAATAGTACAAAGTAGTGCTTTTTATTATATTTGCCCATATCGATTACGTACACTATATATATACACACACTCGTGTGTGTGTATATATGTATGTATATATATATATATATATATATACACATACACACACACACACACTCGTGTGTGTGTATGTATATATATATATATATATATATATATATATATATATGACTAATCCTTCGATACATGTATCATGGATCATTATCAGCTATGATACAGAAAAGAAAATAGCATGCATTTAAATGTTAAAATTCACACTTTGCAAAAAAAGTAATACTGTTCGAAGTTCCAGTCAAATAAACTTAGAAGATGACAAAACAGATTTAAAAGCACCGAAACTAAACACTAAATTAATTTTATGAGAAGTGCAGTAAACAAACTACTGTAATGCAATCATGATAAGTAATAACATGCAAAAACCTTCAAAGAATTACCGAAAACATTAACATAATTCTAAATCATATATAATTTTCATTTCACACACACACACACGATAACATATATATATACAGTATATATATAGATAGAAGATGGTCGATACCTGATGTGTCCATGATATTTTATAAGCTGGTGGATTAGATTCGACACAACATTCGAGATAAAAATCTGCTCCTTCCCTCACAGCTCCTGGATCAAGTCCTATTCCTTTATATAACTTCACTTTTGGAAGATCTGAAAAAGAAATTACTTTTGTATTTGTTGTTTTTCCCTTTTATACGACAATCACAAAATAAATATTGAATCTATGATGGTTCTCTTGCCATTGGGATCACTAATTTATACGCAGGAGAGAGAGAGAGAGAGAGAGAGAGAGAGAGAGAGAGAGTTACAAGGACAAGAGAAAGCCTCAAAGACCTTTTGGTCCACTCCGGGAGGTTCCTGTTATTAAAAGTTTATTTTTCTTTCAACTATCCTAGCAGTAGTAGAAAACTGGATAGAAAAGTAGAAGGCTCTCTCCCCACCCTCCGCTCCCTCCCTGCCAGAGGCAGGTACGGAAAAAGGTTGAAGAAAATACCTTGACCCGGGAAAAGTAGCCAAGGAAATTTTACAGGAAAGTGGAGAATATATAAATAGCTCTATATTTAGCTTGCTCACAGAGACACCGTGCAAGCGAACTCCTGCAGAGTTTTCTTATGTTTTAATCTTAAACTATGAGAGTATTCAGTACTTTGTCTAGCCTATTTTTAAACACATTTACACTTTGACTGGAAACAACCTTTGAGGGAAGTTGGTTCCAGATATTAACTATTTTATAGGAAAAGAAATTTCCGCAGACAGAGGTCCTAAATGTCTTTAGTTCCAGTTTAAACCCATTATTTCTTGTCGGATTGGCATTAAGCGAGAATAAGTTTCTGTAATCTACCCTGTCTATTCCTTTGAGCATCTTGAAGACTTGAATAAGCTGACCTCGCAACCTCCTCGTCTTTAAGCTAAACAGATTTAGGCGCTCCAATCTCCGTTGGTAGCTTTGCATTCTCATTGAAGGGATCAATTTTGTAGCCCTTGCTTGTACTCTTTCTAACCTTTCTATGTCCTTCCTGAGGGATGGAGACCAAAACTGCGCACAGTATTCCAGTTGAGATCTGACTAGAGAATTATAGAGAGACATTACAGTCTCCTTGTTCCGAAACTGGAACGGTCTTTTAATATAACCTAATCATTTTAAGGCCCTCTTTTCGACTTCTTCACAGTGCTTCGACGGTTTCAGATCGTTGCTGATATAGACTCCTAAGTCTTTCTCTAGATCGGTCTCAGTCAAGTTCCTTCCCAAGAGAGAGTAATCGGTCTTCGGGTTTTTATAACCTACGTGCATTACCTTACATTTGTCCAAGTTGAATGGCATCTGCCAAGTAGCAGACCATTCGCCCAACCTGTCAAGATCGTTCTGAAGCGTTCTTACGCCCTCCTCAGTACCTACACTACTTCCTAATTTCGTATCGTCTTCAAATTTGGAGATTGCACTTAGAAGCCCGACGTCTATATCGTTAATATAGATGATAAAAAGTAAAGGACCCAGCACGGAACCCTGTGGGACACCACTGGTGACGGGCGCCCACTCCGAAGCCACTCCATTTATTACCACTCTCTGCTTTCTCTCTTTTAACCAATCCTCAATCCAGTTGGAAACGAGCCCGGTGATTCCTAGTCCTTTGACTTTAGCTATCAATCTAGCGTGAGGGACTTTGTCAAAGGCTTTTTGAAAGTCGAGATACACTATATCTATTGCCCTACTTGCATCGTACAGTGTATGCATATTATGGAAAAACTCTAACAGGTTTGTCAGACAGGATCTATGTCGCCTAAATCCATGTTGAGAATAAAAAATAGATTGTTAGATTCAAGGTGATACACAAAACGTTTTGTAATGATGGATTCCAACAGTTTGCCGACAACTGATGTTAAACTGATCGGGCGATAATTACAAGGATTTTCCCTATCACCCTTTTTAAAGATTGGTGTTACATTTGCTAACTTCCAGTCGGTTGGAACTTTCCCTAACTCGATTGATTGTTTGAATATGGTTACTAAGTTGTCAACAACATTGTGGCTAACCTCTTTTAATACCCTTGGAAGAAATAAGTCGGGGCCAGGTGATTTGTATTTGTTCATCTTATCAATTAATTGCTGTACCTCATTTCTCGTAAAACTTATGGTCTCTACGGGCTGGTCACCGTCATATGTAATCCGAGGACTTGGCACTTCTATTGTGTCTTCCTCCGTGAAGACTGTAATGAAGAACTCGTTTAATGTATTAGCTATATCTTTATCACCGAATTTCAGTACGCCATTTCTATCTTTTAAGGGGCCTACAGAATTTTTAATTGGCTTTCTGCTATTAACATGGGCAAAAAATTCTTTAGGGTTAACTTTACAGAGTGAGGCAACTCTAGCTTCTTCATCACGTTTGGCTGATCTAATTAAGGACTTAACCCTCCTACGTAGGTTTATATAGTTTTCTGAATTAGTGTGGTTGAAATGCGACTTAAGTAGTTTGTAGGCTCTATTTCTTCCCGTAATAGCCCTCCTAATTTCGTTGTTAAACCATTTCGGTGACTTTGTTGACAAGGAAACCATTTTAGTGGGTATAAAAGTGTTCTGTAATATTCTAAATTGATCCCTATATGAGCTCCAGGTGACATTGACATCCTCACTTATTAGAACTTCGAGTGTGTCTAAACTACTTCGGAAGCTTTCAAAATTTGCTCTCGAGAAATCCAGTCTTTCACGAGTCTTTTCGCGTGTATTAACTGGAACCCTGAGGTCAAACTTAATCAAATTATGATCGCTGTTACTTAAATTTTCACCAATAGTCAGGTTAGAGACTAGGTCATCTTCGTTCGTGAATATGAGGTCTAGTTTATTATTACCCCTAGTAGGCCCGTCAACCCATTGACTTAGTAAGTTATCATCGGCAAATTCCAACAGTCTTGAGCCTTCAGCATCAGCTGTTTTGTTTTCCCAATTTACATTACCACAATTAAAATCACCAAAAATCACACTGATCTTATTATTCATTATTCTGCTTAATTTGTTATACAAGTTTATATCCTTATCAACGGGTAGTGAGGTGGTCTATATACTAGAAGTAGCTGCACTACTTTATTATGTAGGTTTAGATCAATTCCCAACATTTCATGAGCAGATACGATATTACTGTTTACCGGGTGCAGGGAGTCCCGAGCATACAAAAGTACACCGCCGCCTTCCCTTCCGTTCCTATCTTTATGAAACATTTTGTAACCTACCATTTCAAATTCTCCTACAAAATCCCTTGATTCAGAATGAATCCAGGATTCCGTTATTCCGATGATATCAAAATTCTCAGTTTTGACAAGCGCTATAAATTCCATTAGTTTGTTTCTAAGTTAATTGACCTAGCATTGAAGAGCACAGTTTTGAGTGATTTTAAGTTGTGGTTTTTCCTAACTGGCCTGAGTCGTTTCCCGACGCAGTTGATCTAACTACTGGGGGAGGGGGACTAATTACTGGGGGAGGGGGACTAACTGCTGGGGGAGGGGGGACTAACTGCTGAGGGAGGGGGACTAACTGCTGGGGGCGGGGGATTAACTGCTGGGGGAGTAGGTTTAACTTTTGGGGAGCAGGATCAATTGCTGGTTTGGGGGGTCCTAGTTTAAAAAGATTATATAAATTAATGTTCAGTAAATCACCATACTTCTTTTTCCCCTTCTGGTTAAAATGTATCCCATCCGAACCAAAGTATTCCCCATTTCCATAGAATGTAGGCCAAAAATCGACAAACTTTAGGCCTTTTTCATCACACATGCGTTTAACTCTTTTATTTATGCTAATGGCTTTACTTAGAGTATAATCACTAGCACGCATTCGAGGGAGAATTCCTACGACCATACCCATTACCCATGTCTGTCCTATCCCTAACCTTGTCAGTTAGGTTCTTGAATTCTTTTATAATGGGCTCTGTCTGCCCTCCTGTCCCTCCCAGAAAAACGTCATTGCCACCAACATGGACAATGACAGGGCAACTCTTATTCTTAAACATCGAGAGAGAGAGAGAGAGAGAGAGAGAGAGAGAGAGAGAGAGAGAGAGAGAGAGGAGAGAGAGAGAGAGAGAGAGAGAGAGAGAGAGAGAGAGAGAGAGAGAAGGACAAGAAGAAGCCTCAAAGACCTTTCACTCCACTCGGGGAGGTTTCTGTTATTAATCTAATGCAATTTTTAATTATTCTAGTAGTAATAGAAAACTGGATAGAAAAACATAAGGCTCTCTCCCCACCCTCCACCCCCTCCCCGCCAGAGGCGGGTATGGAAAAAGGTTGAAGAAAATACTTTGACCTTGGAAAAGTAGCCGAGGAAATTTTATAGGAAATGGGAGAATATATAAACTAGCTCTACAATTACGTTAAGTACACATAGAAATCGTACACTAGAGAGCACCGTTGTATAACTAACATAATAATATATTTGTGTTAATCGTATATCAGCTACCTGGTATCGTCACAAGAACCTCGAATTTTATACAAAATATCTACAGCTCTACTTATCGAAGTATTGGGCCAACAAAGACTTTCCACACCACGCCCTCAGCCGTGACGTGCACTCTGCTACCCAAGAGAAAGAGGAAGAAAAAAGACAGTGGCAGCAGAAACGCAACTCCACCTCACCCAATCCATGCCATACACTTTTTTTTACATTTTATCTTGATTCTTTAATTCCGAGGGTTTTAGAAATACCAGTCTCCATCCTCAGTATCAAAAACAAAGTATTAAAGCATTAATGTTAAAGGTTAAAAGTAAAAATTAAGGGATAAAATATTGAAAGGAAATCACAGAACAAATAAAATTAAATAAACTTTCACAAATATTAAATATTTGGATCACAATAAGAAGCGGAGGAAGTTCAACTTACTC
The DNA here is from genome assembly GCA_023014485.1 of Bathynomus jamesi. NCBI lineage: Eukaryota > Metazoa > Arthropoda > Malacostraca > Isopoda > Cirolanidae > Bathynomus > Bathynomus jamesi. The sequence continues at coordinate 552,071 of JAJOZX010001098.1, read as the reverse complement.
AGCGGGAAGTTTGAACAGAAGTGAGAGTAACTGGAACGTGTGTGAAAGGCAATGCTGATGAAAAATTAATTGGTTGGTGAAAGCTATTATAACGTATAGAGTTTAACGGAGGAGGATTGTTCAGTCAATATTGGCTTTAGTAGGTCAATATAACGATTCATGGTTTTTCAAACCAGATTCAAATGAATGATTGGAGTATTGAGAAGCTACTATTATTTACTGGACGGGAGAACTGCTCAGCTTGATTACGAATAGCGGAATATTCAGGCTTCGATAATGGTTGGCTGATTCTATGGGAAATACCTTTATATTTGTCTATATTTTATTTCAATTTGTAGGGTCATTTGACCTACAAAGAAGGCGTTACAGTCAGCACAGACGTATTTATAAACAACAGACGACTTAATTGTTTTTGGAAGCTGTATTTTGTGTGATAAGATAATTTGCACTGTTGCTAAGTTAACAGATAAAAGCTTAAAATTACGTTGTGGGTATGATCTGTCGACTATTTCTTTTAGTGCCGGTGTAAGTTTCTTGGTATGTGCACCCAAATAACGGTCCCTCAAATAAACTTCTAACTGTAAATCACGGTCTGTAATACCTATGGAAAGGGTAATGGGGATTGATATACAGTGTAAAGAAATTTATTAACAATCCTCAAACTCGAATGAAGGGTAATGATTTGCCATAATATTAAAAAAATTATCTAAATTTCCTATATAATGTATGTATGAAAGAAGGCGTGATAAACTCTTGTTCTGATATTCAACGTTTAAAATGAGTGGGCATGAAGCTAAAATAATTAGTATCTAAGAGGATGGAGGTCTTGGTTCTAAAAAACTGAGGTAGAGAAAACATTAGCGCCTCGCGTAACAAGGACACCTAGAAATGCTGAAGTTCGATTATTTCCTTGTTCTAAAATCAATTTTATATTTGGGTATTAATGGTTTTAATTGCGTGAGCTTTCTAGATGTCCTTCTAAAGCAAACACTGAATAAACAATCCTTCTCCGTTAAACCTTATACACTATAATAGTTTTTCACCACTCAACCAATTAGTTTTTCATCAGCATTGACTTCCACGTTCATTCCAATTACCTCTCACTTCAGCTCAAACTCCCCGCTGGATATATCATACGTTGCACTTTCTGCGCTGCTTATTATGATCCTAATATTTTATATTTTTAAGTTTATTTACTTATTTATTTGTTTTGTGATTACCTTTTAATATTTTATCCTTTAATTTTAACTTTTAGCCTTTCACGTTAACGTTTTAATACTTTGTTTGAGACACTGAGGATGAAGACCGCTGTCTGAAACGTTTGCAATCAAAGAATCAAAATGTTTCGTATATGGAGGAGATTGTAGACACCAATCGAACAGGGAAGTACTCCGTGGGGGTACATTAGGCAGGAGATAGGGAGTGCTGAAACTCCCGTTTCTCCTGTCACTGTCCTGTTTAGCTGATCTTTTTCCGTGTCTCATCTTTCCTGTGAGTAGTTCAGCATGCTCTCAAACACACGCTTCTCCCTCTATTCTTCAATAAACATACATTTTACATACTACACAATCTTTTCAAAATAATAATAAAATAGCATCGTGAGCCTCGGAGACCTTGATTTCACTCTCTCCTTATATAGTGGGGCATTTTTGCTGGCGTTTGCCCATGGCTGCTCCTTCCTGTATAAATATATATATATATATAATATATATATATATATATCTATATATATATATATATATATATTTATATATATGCTTTTCCGTTTAAGGGTCTGTGAAAAAATTGTAAAAAACTTTTTTGGGTTGTAAAATAATTAATTTATTCAGAAAGGTACATTTTACATTGGAGAAATTTACTATACGTGTACAGGGTGTCCCAGAATTAACTATCTATTTCAATGAAATCGGACAAATTTTTTAAAAACACACTTTTATTTATGTTTATCATGTTTAATGTGTTAAAAATGTATACATTTCTAAATTTTTTTCATAATTTTATTTTCATAATTTTTTCATAGTTTTTCATAGTTTTATTTTCATTCTCTTTCAGAACCCTATTAATAATGAATACACAAGAACGCATCTTTGTTGTAACATCCCGTATCAAAGGGATGCAATGTAATGAAATCAGAGAAAAATTTACAAGAAGATTCCACAGAACCGGTCCTACAGACAAAGCGATTCGTGAACTTGTGAACAAATTTAAAAGAACTGGATCCGTACACGACGAGGTGGGAAGAGGACGCCCAAGGACAGCACGTAACAGTACCGAACAGGTACGACAATTGTTTGAGGATGAACCAACAACTTCGGTTAGGGAGGCCGGTCGAAGACTCAACATATCCAAGACAACAGTTCATAGAATCTTGCGTTCGACACTGATGAAAAAGGCTTATCACATTCAAGTACTGCATGCCCTAAATGAAGAGGATTATCCAAATCGAGCAGCAAGGTGTGCAGAAATTGTGGATCAAATCGAAAATGAAAGTTTATTGGAAAATCTTATTCAGTGATGAGGCGACTTTCCACACGTGTGGTAAAGTCAATCGACACAACTGTCGTATCTGGTCCAATGAAAGACCGTCTGAAGTCATAGAATGGCAGAGAGACTCTCCAAAAGTTAACGTGTGGTTTGGAATGACCAAATCCAAAATTTATGGCCCATTCTTCTTTGCGGAAGCAACTGTAACAGGTACCGTCTACCCTGATATGCTTCAGCAGTTTCTCGAACCACAGCTTCTTGATGATGGCATTCTTGATAATGTTGTGTTCAACAAGATGGAGCACCATGTCATTATGCTCTAATTGTTCGAGAATACCTCAACAGACGCCTTCCGAATCGGTGGATTGGACGTGGAGGACCTCGACCTTGGCCTCCGCGTTCTCCGGATTTGACACCCTGGATTTCTTTGCATGGGGTTTCATAAAAACAAAGGTTTATCGCCAAAAGATCAATAGTTTAGCTGAACTTAAAGAACGCATCCAGTTGGCAGTGCGGGAGATAACACCTGAAATGCTTCAAAATGTGTTTCGCAGCGCTGAGGATAGATTTGAAATTTGCAGAGATACAGACGGTGCACATGTTGAAACTTCTCAATAAAGTTTTGACTTATGATTTATAAATCTATTTGTTTTTGTATCATAATTTAGTAATAAACACAAAATTATGTCAGTTTTTATTAAAATTGTCCGATTTCATTGAAATAGATAGTTAATTCTGGGACACCCTGTATAGTAAAAAAATATATAAACAATTTTGGAAGTTGGAAAATAATAAAAATAATAAATTGATCAAGAAAAGTACATTTTAGGGTGAAGAAATTTATTACAAGAAAAAATCTCGGAATTAAGCCAAATTTTGTGCTTGAAACGTATTTGATGTCCTCTGAAGTCTCAAATGCTCGGAAAACATTCGTCCGCGATTTTATTTACGTTTCGAGAACACGCTCTTGTCGATCTCGACAGTCGTGTTAAGTTTGCTGATCGTTACGGGTGTTTGAAGTATGCTATGATCGCAAAACTAGAAACAGTATAAGGTTAGATAGGTTATATAGGTTCGGTTAAGGTTAGGTTAAGTTAAGTTACAGTTATGTTAGATTAGGATATAGGTTAGGTTACAGTTAGGTTATAAGGTTATAATTGCTGACTTGGGTAACGCAAACTTGTTTCTTTTGTCAGCCTACCTCTCTTAAGTAGTTGTTCATATCTACGATAGTTTTATCAAATAGCAAGTTGAAATATCGACATATAGTTTCCAATTAAAACAGTAAGTTTTATCAAATAGTAAGATGAAATAGTTTTTCCACCCTAAAATGTATTTTTCTTAATAAATCGATATTTATTATGTTCCAACACCCCAATTTTTTTTCTTCACAGCCCGTTATCCGGAAAAGATAATAATAATAATAAATATATATATATATTGCACACATTTATTTCATACATTTAGGTTTAAGCAGTCCTCTCTCTCTCTCTCTCTCTCTCTCTCTCTCTCTCTCTCTCTCCTCTCTCTCTCTCTCTCTCTCTCTCTCTCGCACAACGTTCAACTTCCAAACGAAGTTTAGCCGAGACTCGTTTAAAAATCAGTCAGATCTCATTGAAGTACGCGGGTTTTGTTGATTAAAATCAACATTGTACATTGCACGCCAGTCAACATACAGGAAAATTGTTTCAGTCAGGGTAAGCGGGGGCATGCGCAGCCTACCCAGTTAAAGGTCAAATTACAAAAAGTCACTATATTACTACAGTAATAGAAAACTAATATAAAGTAATGACGCTTGTATAGTGTATATATATAATGATAGTGGAGCCCGTTTGGTTGGTGTCTCAATATTAAAAGTCACGTGATTGTCCCTGCACCTTGAAGAACAGTCCCATGGTTACGAATGCATGGAAAGAAATTTATAAAAAACTACACAACATACAGTAAGCAGAGAATTGTTCCCATTATTTTCCCCAACTCCAAATTCATTAGAACTTTGGTACTGGTTGGCGTTAAAATAGGCTTTATTACAGTTCCCATAACATAGTTATGACTGACACTGGTCTTTGCGGACTATTGTTAAATTTTGAACAAAAAAGTTTTGATGTAACAGTCTTTGATTGATTCTTCACAGCTCATAATTATCATATAAGGTTCTCCTGTCGCATTCTGCCAGTGTTGCATTGCGCTCACTATATTCCTTATTTGGTGTTCTTTTTTTATTATTTTTGCATGTATTCATAATTGAGGACTGTTCCTCGAGATACAGGAGCAATTATGTGACTTTTATTACTGAAACACCAACCAAACGGGCTCCTACTATCATGCCCCTTTCACAGGCAGTAACATCTTTTCCAAGCGCTATATTTTTATTTATTTTAAAAGTACATGAAAAACCAATATGAACATATTAAAACAGAAGATGTTCTCAATATTATATGCAGTTACCTATTAATTTAATAAAGTACACAACGCCATTAATGATATCAGAAAATATAGCACCGAAAATGCGAGCGTTTCCATTATTCTGTCCAACCCCTGTATATATATATATATATATATAATATATATATATAATATATATATATGCACGAAAATCACAGAATAACACGTGATCTTATTAATAAGCAAACAACCACAGGGAAAAGGAAACACGAAGTCCGAGCGCTTTCGTGTGTCGTGATTACTTTTATTTATTTACTTTCTTCATTATTTACTACTTTCTATCGGCTCTCTATTACATTTATCGCTTGCTTTCTCTACACTCGTTTTCACTGTACCGTCTAACTTCATGGTAGCCACGCCGAGACTATGAGAGCCGTTACAACACGAAGGGGGAAGGGGGTTTCATTAACACTTTTTAAAACGTTTGTTAACACTTTATTTAATTCCGAAAATGGTTTAAGTAGTTTGAGGGGATGCGAGTAGGAAATTTTACTATAATATTTACGTCGGAGAGGGGCACAAACAATTAATTTAATTTTAGGTTACATGGCCCCAACTTACGCTTATCGCGCTACCGAAGACTGACTCTTTTGGGGGTAGTCCGCTCTGTGGCCTCTGTTCAGGATTGCCAACTCTTCCCATTTTAAACAATTTAAATCTAACAAACATACTTTTTCGTAATTTCACAATTATTAGTAAATGATTATATTAAACATTATCTTAATTAAACAAAAATTAATATTCTTAACTAGGCATTACTACACTCGCATCACCCCCTTGAAAATAAGTTTTTCATTAGGAAAACTTATTAATATCGTTTAACAAATTTAATAAATTTATTCAACAAATTTATATATTTTGCAATTTTTTTTTTTTTTTTCTTTAACAAATTCAAAGTTGATAGACAAGAAATAATTAGAATGACAAATTCCACACATATATTTTGTATCATATTAAAAAATCGAAAACTTTATAATTTTCACATTTGCATAAAATAACATTTCACACTAATAATTAAATTACAACCTGTAACTAATCTATACATGCCAAAAAAAAATAACGAAAATTTTCTTACATTGGTTACAAATTCAAGTTCACAATCTATTCCAGCGATTTCTCATCAAAGATCGCTTTACATTTGAAACAATTATTTGTATAGTTATACAGTTACTATCAGGGCAACATAGAAAAAAATAAGAAAAAGTTTACATAAAATACTGACCAAGAGCGCACATACTATTTCACGAAAAACACAACAAATATGGGCAATAATCGCACCCTTTCACTTATAATTTCATTACATAATAATCAGTACATTAATTTGCTGGACGTTGTTTAGATCACAATCCGCACGCTGACAACGGACTTCTTCAATTTTCAATCGCAGCTCTCCTGCTCACTTCGCTAGAATGCAAGGGATTGCATCAATCAACATGCAACAGGGCAGCACGCTATAATGGTTCCGCTCTCTCTCCAAATGGCGAAAAAAAAACAAGAGAGACGTCCAATTCTAAAAGGATCAGGGGGGGAGATATACTGAAAGCGGGACCACGCGCTGGAATTGGACGGAATTTGCAATTCTAGAAGTCGATGAAGAAACTCGCCTTGTCTCATCTCCACTTTTGTCGGTGAACGCTGCTCTTCCTACGTCCAGCTGAAAGACTCTTCTACTGGCAACAATCAAACGATCACTCCGCCGTAGGCCGTTTCCCAACGAACCTACTGTATGTCTGTATGGACAGTACAGTCTTAACACCCGTTCAAGCTCTCGTGGCTTGCCTACCGCGTGCTACGACACATATTTAGCGAAGCATTCGAGCAGCGTGACCAGCTACTGCCCGAAAAATACCAGTAGACCATCTTCGATCGAAACTTTCGTGTGCCAAGACCCTGCACACGTAAATTCTCTTCTCTTCCGAAACTGTCCTGCGCCAAGTCCCTGCGCATTCGGTTCCTCTCTTCTATCTCTTCTCTTCCGAAACCATCCTGCGCCAAGTCCCTGCGCAGTGGTTTCTCTTCTCTCTCATCATTGGTGATCGATCACCTATCCGGTCGACTAAACTCAATGGATGGAACTCGGATTCAACTTGGTTGCCTCCAAACCGAGCCTTTTGAAATTTTGAAAAAAAAGTTTATTCGAAACGTGTTTCTGTACTGCTTATCATTTAATATTTAATTTACCGAATTTTCTCGACAGTTCACTTCGAAACAATAACTACACATTTGCTCTGGCCAAATTCAGAGAAAAAAAAATGACAAATCTAAAATTTCGCAAAAATTTAATCACATCTAGCTACCAATAAGGTCACTTATGGCAGTTACAGCGGAGAAGATAAAAAAGGTCATAAAACGTACGAAACAAAATTGTACAGTATAAATATAAAAGCGCCCATACATAGTAACTGTTAGTATAATTTAAGAAATATTATTGTTCAAACTACCGTCAGAAATCACATCAATACTTTTAAATACAAAAGACAAAAATGAACCCCAGAAACTTCATGTCATCACTTCTCTGACAATCATGAACCCTCTTGCCCTTTGGGGGAGCACACTAAGACGCCACAAAAACGTTACTGGCTATCTAGAAGGCTCCATTTCCGAGGGAACACTCGAGCCAATGTTTAAATGCATTAGTACCCGACTGAAGGTTTAAACAATAATAATTTTCCAAAACAGTTATTAAAAAGTTAAAAAAATTAAATATTACTACCGAAAATTATTTTAATACAGTAATGTCAACTTGAAACGTCAAATTTCATATGAATTGAACTCGGAATTCGCAAATTACATCTGAGACACAACTCTCTCCTTCAACAGAAACCCCAGTATGGTTTGCAAATCACAAAAATCCCAGTAATTTATCGTTTCCAAGTGAAACTAAAAATTTGCATCGTTATACTAAATAAGAATAGATAATATGCACTCACAAATACACGCAACCTACTGTAAACAAAAACAAAACATTGCATAATTGAGAGCAGTCGCTTTGTTTGCAAGCGAACCTCTATACAAATATCCCTAACCGAATGAAACTGCATTATATCCTGACATAATTTTGTAATTTTTTCTATGCAAACGCTCGACCTAAAAAAAAGACATTTTTCATTTCTAATACCCAAATTAAAATATCAAATCAAAACATCCTTTTTAGAATACAATCTAAATTCCAAATAAAAATTTAACCATTGTCATTGAACTGGAAGAAAGAAAGAAATAAAAATCGGCCTACCTATAAAAATAAAATTGAATGCATTTATAAAACGTAAAGAAACTATATGAAAATTTTCTACACCAATTTCTGTAATTCAAAAATAATAATAATAATATCCAGCTTTCGTAAAATATGTATACCGTAACTCACATTGGCCGCCAAAATAAAAATAAAATTTACTGCCGCACTTTTAGGCCTATAATTAATAAATTCCATGTTACGCGGAAAGAACAATTTAGAATTTAATGCATAACATTTGTGCTTATTAAAAAAATCCTATGATTATTTATGTTAAACCAATTAAAATTTTGTTAAATAACTAAGAATTTAATACTCAGACATATACCGTAGTGACGGTCAATATCTGAACAATATTTAACGATAGGCCTACAAGAAATCTTTCTTTAGTACAATACAATAGCCATTTTACAAAATATCAGTCGGAATTGTCGTGAAAATGAACGAAAGGAACGGAGAAAAAAAAATAGATAATCAGCCTACCTACCAAATTTTATGAGTATAAATATAAAATATATATATAACTAATATATACGTATAAGTTAATATGTAAGTGTATAATTAATGAGATATAAAAAAATCCAAAAAAAATTTATAGAAAATTTCACAACACAATTTCTCTATTTCAGTTAAACGAATTTAGCTTATTTTGAAGTCTAACACAATCCTATACGGCCAGCCTATAATCTGACAATTATTATGTTTAAGATTATTTTTCGACTGTCCCTTAAAATGTAACGTAATCCTATTTTAGCGCGAAGCGAAGCGAAGCAAAAAGCCCGTAAACCTATATAAACAATCATTATATACAACCAATCGAAATATAATCAAAAATCTACTAATGAATCCCAGAAAATTTTACATGTTCATGAAATGTCTTACAATACTATATATGTATATATACCTAGAAATGCGGTACAAATTTTCGCTGAAACATTTTAAAGGACCGTATAAAATGTGTATCACACTGTATTTAAACTAACATAATTCACTTACGTACAAATTCAGTAAAATTTATATATTAATCGTTATTTTTATTAATTATCACAATTTACTAATTCCAAAAGTTTAACACAAAAAAGACAAACGTAGGTAGGTTTGAGGACAGGAGAAAAGTGAACGAAATGAAGTGAAAAGAATTGAGTCTCGGCAGCAACGAACGATTTGAAATATACCTCTCCGACGGGCTGAACGAAAGCTAACGAATTGGAAACAAACGACTCTGAAATTTAATGTTACTCAAATGTTTTGCCAACGGAAAACCGACTCTGTAACGACTAAAATAAGTTTTGAGTCTCTAGACTCAATCTCAAACAACAAATTTTGACGCGCAAAAGTTTTTGAAGCGACGCGACTCAGAATAATTTGGAAAGTAAGGGCGCCATTTGAATTTACATTTACAATGAATTT